>APFE030999214.1:0-14568 GCA_000404065.3 Pinus taeda
CATGGTGCGTTAACATGCCTGTTGTATGACGAGTGTTTGAAAAACGCAAAGAAGCCCGAGTTTTCATTTAAAAGGGATCATTGCAAGCGAGCCTGCACTCTAAAGCCGAAGTTGTATTGTGAATTGTAGTCGTTGATCAGTTCTTTGTGTGAAGATATTCTGAGCAAGATGGAGAAAAGAGTACATCGATCCAGAAGGTGCCTAAGAACCGAGCCAGAGGGGCTTGATCTTACACTCAGAGATGAAGGTGTAGCACGAGCTTTTAAAAATGCTGGTTGCTGGAGGTTTTGTGAAAAGTTAAAGGGAGGACATACAGAGGTAATGAAAGCTTTTGCACTAAATTTTACTGGCTTGAATTCTAAGGTGTCAATGCTAGAGTTCCCTGTGTCTCCACAAGCCATTTCTGCTGTCACTAAAATTCCGAGAGGTGGACAAGAGTGGTTCAAGAATTTCAAGTTTGACAAGAGTCCCTGTAAGGAATTTCTGAAGGATCAATATGTAAATGAGGATCTCACCAAAGCTGTGCCAAGGAATTATATAAAAGAACATTATGCTCTGCTCCTTACAGGCATCCAGAAATACCTCACATGTGAGGGAAGGTACACCAAAGTTTATTATTATCATTTCAAGCTCTTGTTACATTTCACAGGTAAAGCATCAATAGACCTCCCTTTCTACTTATTCAGAAGCCTTAGTAAAATGTGCGACAAAGTTCAGTTAAAGAAAGATGACTGTGAAACTTCCATGTTCCACCATGGTTTAATAAAGTTGCTGGTGTTAGATAGTTTGCAAAAAATTGGTAGAGATTGGGATTCTTTTATTTTTATGGCCGGTTTCCAAAGCAAGACAGGTCTCACTCCATTGCCAGATAGGGAAAAAGAAAGAAGATTTGAAGAACCTACCTTGGCTGAGCTCAGGAAGGAGGTAAAAGACCAAAAGAAGTCCAAAACTAAGTCAAGGAAATCAGAGAAGTCTGTGGTCATAATAGAGACACCTAAGTCATCAAAGGAGAAAATCAAACACTAGAAAGATGCATCAGGGCCAAGTGGAATTGAACAAGTAACGAGAATCAGAACCAGAAGTCAGCTAAGCAGAGAAAAAGGAAAATCAATAGCAGAGGAAGAAAGCCCTATGTCAAAGGCTAGTCTAAAGGATTTGCTGGAGGCAATTGATTTCGAACAAGCCACATCAGTGCATGTTGAGTCAATGCCTATTGACCTAACCCAGTCATCACCTGATAGCACCAAAAAATCAAAAGCCTCAAAAAGGCTAAGGTTTGAAGAGTCTGGTAAGGAATTTATGGTCAAACCCCGAAGGCCAATCACCAGGAGACAAATCCAAGCAGCGGAGCAAGTCCACAAAGATGAGGTAGCTGTCAAGGTAACTGCAACAAAAGAAATTAGACAACTGCCTAAAGCAGAGAAGGTAGAGGAAATCAAAAGAAAAATATACACCAGAGGACAGGCCAAAGAAATGGAAAAGCAGATAGCTCAAGCAGAAAAAGCAAAGGAGGTCAAAAAGAAAGATATGAAGAAAAAAGTTCCCATTGTCAAGGAAACTAAAACCTCATCTTCCAAGGAGAAATGGGAGGCAGCTGAGGAAGAAATGGCTAATTTAGAGAAAACTGTATCAGAAATTGCAGCCATGGAAAACGAACTTGCAAAACTAAAAGCTCAGTTAGGCAAGTTAGCTGCCAAATAAAAAATTGCGAATTTTTAAGGTCAGATGTTGCTCCAAGTTTTTGTTTTATTTTTCTTAAGTTCATTGGTTTTTGAGGCATATATAAAAGGAAGACAAATTAGGAATTTTGGAGCCAAAAGGGAAGCTGTAACAGTCACAAAGTAATTGGTAAATTCATTAAAGACTGTAATTTTGGAAAGGAACAGCAGTTTCGTAGCGCGCTACGAAACTGCTGTAGGTGACTGTTTTTATAGAAAAAATGAAATTGATGCTGAGGTCAGCAAATTTTTTAAGGGAATGCTTCGAGGATAGGAAAGAGATCATAAAAGGCTGCCAAAACATTCAAAGAATGACAGATGTAAGCATTAGAGCAAAAAGGTAGAACATTTTGGTTTTTTGCTAAAGTCTTCCTAAAGCTACTTTATGACCGAAATATTAGGGTTCTGGTAGGGTTACCGAAATTTTGGGTTGAACACATGTCCAGTTCACAACGCATCCAGATCATTAGGCATATGGTGTTATGCATGGTCATCAAAGATATTAAACAACTTCAAGCACGTTCTTTTGAAAATAAAGATGGATGGAAAGCAGGGACCGTGAAAACAGAGTATATATCTTCACCAAATGTTGAGTCATCAGCACAGTTGGAATCCAAGGCAGCTCGTTTAGTGAATGCCTCTCAAATGCATTTCAGCCACTACAGAAATAGTACAAGTGTCGAAGATCAAGAGGGAATCATGCACACAAGGAGATATAATTAGAGTTTGAATAGGAATAGGACTCTATGTATTGAAAGCACAATACCTTTGTATTTAATAAGTTAGTTTAAATATAGATAAGGTAATTAGTGATAGGTTTTCGAGCTCCCCTCATGCTGGAGGAGGAGACTCAAGGTAGTTTAGTTTTGTTTTCCTATATATAGGAGAAACTCTGATGTAAAAAGGGTTGGAGATTTTTATAAAAACAGAGTTTTCATATTGGCTTATGTAAAGGACTTTGACAGTAATAGAAAGGATGCTTTTTCTTCCCAAGATTCATCTTGTGTTTCAAATGCTCAGAGTATATGTGGTTTGGTCTTTATTCATCTTGTTTTACAGTTCATTAAACATGTAATCACTCTGAATTCACCTAGTGCTCAGACTTTCTGTGTATGTTTGTTGAGTTGAGGTTCTTCTTGGTAAATGTTTTGAGCATTTAGACATTATATGCCTTGGCTTCCATGATTGAGTAGCTAATAATTTACTGCAGAAGTGTATGACTCCATGAGCCCAATGGGAGAAGCCTAATTTTGTTCCAACCAGCTTAAATTTCATATACTGTTTAAAGAGTTAGCCATCTTTTCTTGTCCTTAATGCATATCAAAAATCTGTGAGAGAGCCCTCTCTGACTAAGGAGGCTAAACCTTAGTCTAAAGCCTGGTCTGAAACAGTTTCATGAGATCTTATTAAGTAGCAGCCCTTAGTACTGATTTTATGATAACAGGTGAATAACATCATTTTTCATTTATTGATTTTATTATTATAATGTGTTGTTGTTATAAAATATTATCATCAATCATACATTTTGTATCTTGAAAGCCATGTATTATCAATCATGACTATATTTAGAGTGATTGAAAATGGATGTAAATAACAAGAAACATGACCATTATATTAATGCAATAGGTTAATAAATATCATATCGGACAACTAATTCATCACTTACCTTTAAATTATGGTTCACGATACACTTTCCTATAACAAATACCATAATATAACAAAACTATGTACTAAATATATATATATATTTTAACTTATAGTGCAAGTTAGGAGACTAAAACCACATATCAAATCTTACAAAATTAGTGAACCAAAATATTATATGACATCACTTACCTTTAAGAAACAATGCATGCCAAACCATTCTATAACCAGGTACCACACTGCAATAAAACTATGTACCTAATATTTGCTTTTAATTTGTAACATAAGTCAACAAGTATCACATTGCAATAAAACAATCTATCAAGTAACAAGTATTTACTTTTAATTTGCAATGTGTGCACTAAGAGACAAAAACCAAATAACAAAGTCCACTGGAATAGTGAACCAAATGCTATTGTGTGTGAGTGTGGGATACACAGCGCTAAAATTACCTTGCTTTTCCCAACAATTTGTCTCTAAATTGAGTTTGGAATTATGTAAAAATTTTGAGCTCTCTTTGTCCATGAAACTCAATCTTTGAAATTTTAACCAACTTTAAAACAACTTAAATCATCAAATATTCATAAATATATCAAAATACATATAAATGTGGCTCTTGCCTAGAAAACAAGACTCGTTGAAAACATAACAATATGAGTATCGTACCTTGCTTTTCCCAACAATTTTGTCTCTAATTTTAGTTGGAATTATGTCGGAAATTTAGGCTCTCTTCATCTATGAAACTCAATCCTTGAACTTTTAACCAATTAATGCATGACAAACCTTTCTATAACTAGGTACCACAACGCAATAAAACTACACCAAATATTTGCTTTTAATTTGCAACATAGGTCAATGAGTATCACATTGCAAATATATCAAGCATTTACTTTTATTTTGCAACACTACTAAATAACAAAGTCAATTGAAATAGTGAACCAATGCAATTGTGTGTGATTGTGGGATTCATGGCACTGAAAGTACCTTGATTTTCCTAAGAATTTTGCCTTTAAATTCAATTGGAATTATGTTAATTTTTTTTCTCACTTTTTTGTCCATGAAAGTCAATTCTTGAAATTTTAACCTTTTAAAACAACTTAAATCACCATTTTTCATAAAAATATCAAAACACATATAAATGTGACTCTTGTCAGGAAAAAACACGACTCACTGAAAATAAAACAAATTGAGTATCGTATCTTGCTTTTCCCAACATTTTTGTCTCTAATTTCCATTGGAGTTATGCTGAAAATTGAGCTCTCCTTATCCATGAAACTCAATCCTTGAACTTTTAATCGATTTTAAAACAATTTAATCATTCAATTTTTCATAAAATTATCAAAATACATATAAATGAGAGTAAGTCTAAATATGCGACAATTTCGCACTAAAAATATCAATTTTTCTTACAAGTTTTTGAAAAATCCGATTGAAATTTTTGGAAATCTAGGTTACAACTGTTAAACTATAAAATTTTAGGTGCCCTGGGGTTTTTGAGGGTGTTGAAACTATTTCTACCTTTGAAATCCATATTGGAACACTAATCAAGATATTGCAAAATAAACAACCTCTGATTTTAGTGAAACCTCAATCCTTATCCATGAAACTCAATCCTTGAACTTTTAACCAATTTTAAAACAAATTAATCATTCAATTTTTCTTAAAATTATCAAAATACATATAAATGAGAGTAAGTCTAAATAGATGGCAATTCACCTCGAAAATATATATTTTCTAACAAACTTTTGAAAACTCTAATTGAAATTTTTGGAAATCCAGGCTACAACTGTCAAACTATAGGATTTTAGGTGCCCTAAGGGGTTTTTGAGGGCGCTAAATCTATTTCTACCTTCAAAATCCAGATTGGAACACTTCTAACTCAATATATTGCAAAATAAACAACCTCTGATTTCAAATTAGTGAAACCTCAATTCTTATCCATGAAACTCAATCCTTGAACTTTTAACCAATTTTAAAACAACTTGATCATTCAATTTTTCTTAAAATGATCAAAGTACATATAAATGAGAGTAAGCCTCAATAGGTGACAATTTCGCCCTGAAAATATATAATTTCTGACAAATTTTTGAAAAATTAGATTGAAATTTTGGAAATCTAGGTTACAAATGTCAAACTGTAAAATTTTAGGTGCCCTGGGGTTTTTGAGGGCGTTGAATCTATTTCTATGTTCAAAATCCAGATTGGAACACTTCTAAATCAAGATATTGCAAAATAAACAACCTCTGATTTCAGTGAAACCTCAACTCTCTTTTTTTTTAGACAAGGTTCGGTAGCTATATTATAGACTGAAAAAAAGAGTCAGTTCTCCATGCATACAGTGCTTCCTGGACATCATGGATCAAAGGAATTACAAAAAAGGTCCCTTCCTTGATCCTTGTTCTAGTATTTCTGCCTCTAAAGCTTCCTACACTACTGTAAATCCTTACATATTGCAAACACCAAAATTTACAGCTACAAAGCATATTTAATCTATCTCTATATGACTAATCTTCCTAGCTGTGGACTCTTCTGGGTTTGGATTTGGTTCATTCTGCTTTGCGCTGGAGGAGCTAGGGACTTCCTTGAGGATCAATCTATAAGGACAATTTTCTCCTGGATTTCTCTTGTTTCCCATGCGTTGAAGAGATATCCTGATCACATTTCTGAGCCAAATCCTGCCCGTCTTACCTGCTCTATCATCGGCACTGATTACTTGTCTAATGTCGCTGATTCTGTCAGCTGTGGTACACCTGATGTTGACTGAATGTTGTGGACTCAAGGTAACGGTTGAAATGAAACGGTGTTGTTACAGCTCAGGCTGCCCTTGGATCGTTCGCATGCCTTGTTGGCATGCTTATTGGCCTCCTTATTCAATCCACGTAGGATGTGGTAGTACGTGATTTCTTCCATTGATGCACGGAGGATCTGATTCCGGTGGTTTATCTGTTGAAGAAGTATATTTGGCGTGCTTTGTCGCTGCGCCATAAGCCTAATAATTATTGCTGAGTCCCCAAAAACCACTGCCTTTGTTATCCCTAACTTTCGTAGCTGTGTGAGGCCCTGATACAGTGCTAAGCCCTCTGCTCTGTTGTTGGAGATCTCTCCTAGCCCCCATTCGAAATGAATAATGCTCTCTCCATTTGCGTTGCAGATTAGGCCCCCTGCCCCGGCTTGGCCCGGGTTCGATTTAGAAGCACCGTCAAAAAATAAGCAGAACCTATTACAATTTCTCAGCCAGTTCGAAAATTCCTCATTCTTTAATCTCATTTTCCATGCGCTATTAGTTTCTTTCATTTTTGTCCTTCCCTTGTTTGTTTCCTGAGCGCTAGCAATGTTCTCAAATACATAGCTGAGCAAATTTCTCTCTTCCATACTATAATTTGTTGCGTCAATTTTGCCTCTGGTATGATTTGTGACTATCTCTACCGCTAACATTTTAGCCTTGTGGCACATTATCCTGGTGTTGCAGCCTTTCTCCTGGAAGACGTTTCCATTACTTGCCAACCATATGCGCCATAAGAGAGTTAGAGGAATGATGTTCCATACCCTTTGCGCCAATTTACTTCTTTTCTCTCTCCATGGACAATTCTTCCTCCATTTGTGAATCGTTTCTGCAATAGTTGCCTGAGGCTCCCAGGGTGCTTCCCCTATTGAGGCCATCTTCTTCCAACATTCGTCAGCCACCGGACATTCTATAAACAAGTGCTGCATTGTTTCCTCTGATCTACAACAGTTTGGACACCTAGATGGCCCCATTATGCCTCTTTTATTTAAATTTTCAGCGGTTAATGTTTTTCCTTTCAGGAGCAGCCAAATGAAAAACTTAACTTTGGGAGGTGCTTCTACTCTCCATACGATTTTCCATTGGTTCCATATTTCCTGTTGGAGAGTGTTGTCACAAAGAAATTGATGACCATCTTTAACCGGGTATTGAGTTCCAGTTGGGTCCCAACGATATCCATCATGTATGCCTTCTTGGACCGGGGCTTTGTTGTGTAGGAGCTTCTTTAGGGCAGTGAGACTAGTGTCTAACTCCTTGGGATGATCCGGGAATTTCCATCCTATCCATGCTTGAGAGTGATTGTCCCATTGTGATATTTGGGCCAAGTGCAGTATTCCTTTGCCATTAAGCCAGTTTATAGCAGGGATTGCCTCCATCTTTGTTCCAATGGGATGTTGCCCTAAAATTCTGTCTGTGGAGAAGTTGATACTGCTCCCCCCTCCTGGGACCTTTGAGATATTCTGAGACATAAAGTTAATAGCCTTCTTGCACAGTTGCCAAATTTTTGTACTATCTCTGTTGGGAATATTAGTCTCCAGGAGTCGCTGCCTTGTGCAGTTAAGATATTTTGCCTCTAAGATCTTCTTCCACCACGCTGTAGGCCCTGTGATCATCCTCCATACAATTTTAGCTCCAAGGGCTAAGTTTAGCAATTTTGGTGATCTGATGCCTAATCCTCCTTTTTCCTGAGATTGGATTATATTCTTCCAGCTTACAAGATTGAATTTTTTCTTATCCGTTTTCCCTCCTTGCCAAAGAAAATGCCTGAGGGCTCTTTCCATTTTCTGATGGAAAATAGCTGGAGCTTGATATAAGGAAAACCGATATATGGGAAGAGAAGCTATACCTGATTTTAGAAGAACTAGTCATCCTGCTGGGTTCAGCCACATGGTGCCCCATTGTTGCACTTTTCTCTTTATTTTGTCGAGGATTTCGTTCCAGGTATCAGCTTTCAGAAGTCCCAAACTTATTGGCATCCCTAAGTAGGAGAAATGGTTCCAGACTAGTTTGCAGGAGACTCCAAATATGCTTGCAATGCTGTGGATGGTATGATTTGGTGTATTCCAACCATATATACAACTTTTTATCTGATTGACCTTCCCACCTGAGTAATCCATGAATTGGTCCAGAATCTTCTTAAAGCGCCTTGCTATAGTGATGGATGCTCCTCCTATTAGGAGAGTGTCATCTGCAAATTGAGAATGGTTGGTGTTCTTTGTTCCTTGCTCAATCTTGATGCCAGTGATTAGACCTATTCTCCGGTTATAGTCCAAGGTTTGACTGAGAGATTCAGCCATAAGGATAAACAAGTAAGGAGATAGGGGGCAGCCTTGTCTGAGGCCACGAGAAGATTGGAAGGCTGCACACGGTATTCCATTAATCAAAGGGGAGATCCATGGTTTCGTTATACAAGCTTTGACCATTGTGATGAAGGAGGGATCAAACCCCATTTTATGAGGAACAGCAAACAAGTAGGTATGTCTTACCCTATCAAAAGCATTTGCGAGGTCCAGCTTCAGAACAAACCCTTTCTCTTTTCTGCTTAAGCTCGAGTGGATGGCCTCTTGCACAAGAAGGATAGAGTCAGTGATGTGCTTATTGGGGAGAAAACCCCCTTGATTTTCAGAGATCAAGGATGGTAGATGAGGTTTAAGCCGGGATGCTAGAATTTTTGAAATTATTTTATATGCTGAGTTGCATAAAGAGATTGGCTGAAATCTTGAAAAAGTGGAAGGTCGATTCTCTTTTGGAATTAAAGCCAGATAGGTGGAGTTGGTAAATCCCCCCATTTTGCCTTTTTTTAGTACCCAACGAATCATCTTTAAGAGGTCTTTTTTTATCATCTGCCAATATTCTCGATAAAAGCAAATGGGAAATCCATCAGGTCCTGGAGCTTTATTTGGGTGTAAGCTCCAAATTGTTGCTTGAATTTCTTCTTCTTCAACTTCTTTTCTGAGACTGCTGTTCATTTCTTGTGTGACTCCTTTAAACAAATGCTGAAGCATGCTTGAGTAATCCTCCACACCTTTGTCCTCAGTCAGAAGATTATTAAAATGCTTGGTAGTTGCTTCCTTTATACAGGCTTGAGTGTTGAAACAATTCCCTTCATTATCCATTATCGTGCTCACTGTATTTCTGGCCTTTCGAACAGTGGCCTACTTGTGGAAATAGGATGTATTTTTGTCTCCCTCCTGCAACCAAAGTTGCCTTGATTTCAGCCTCCATTTTGTTTCTTCGTCCCTAATAGTTTGACTCAGCTGTGAGCATAATCTAGTTTCTTGTTCTTTAGCTTGCTGAGATAGCCCAAGCACTTCGATTCTTTGTTGCATTTCCTTGAGATCTTGCTTAATTTTCTTTTTATTCTTCTCGGGCTCTTGATAATTGTTCCTTGCCCAATTTTTTAAAGCCTGTCGTACTCTCTTCAATTTTGTCTCCCAAATATAATTTGGCGAACCTTCGACATGTTGAACCCAAGCCTGTCGCACCACATCTTTTGCAGCAGGGATACGGTTCCAAATGGCGCAGTATTTGAAGGGTATAGGCCCTAGCTGACATTGACTATGAAGAGTAAGCGTTATTGGGTAGTGGTCAGAGGCAGAGACATTGAGGATGTTTGAATGACCTGTAGAGAAGGTAGACAGATATGCTATACTTATAAGGAATCTATCAAGTCGTTCCATGATATTGCCGGCGCCAATCCTTCTGTTGCTCCAGGTGTACCTACGATTTTTGGGTCTGATATCAACAAGATCGTGCTCTTGCATGATGGCCTCTAGTCGACTTCTGGATGGGTCAGGAGTGAAATTTCCTCCTCTTTTTTTGTTAGCATGCATCACCAGATTTAAATCTCCTGCTATAATGAGATTGTTGTTCTGCTCTTCTTCTATACTTGCTTCCAATGTGTTCCAACACATTTCTTTCTCTCTGTACTGATTTGGAGCATATACGTTATAAACTGTTACCTTTGAGCCTCCAGTTTTACTTTCTAAGATGATTCGAATCCAGTTCTGGTGAACGCTGGTGGAATCATAGATCCATTTATTGCTATCCCATATAGTTAATATGCTGCCTGAGGCTCCTCTTGCTGCACTTGCGCATCCATTAAAATGCTTTTGCTGGCTAATTACTCTACTTATTTCTGATTGATCTTGCTTTTTTTCTTGAATAAGAACAATTTCAGGGTTTTCACTCTGAATTAAGTCCTTGAGGGCAGCTAGCTTGGAGGGGTGCCCTAAGCCCCTACTATTCCAAGATAGTATTTTCATCATGATTTACTGGCTACATGGAGAGGTGCTTGCTTCTCATGGCCTTTGTTACTATTTTCTTTTTCCAAGTGTCCAAGAATGAAGGTCTCTATTGGAGTTTGGGTGCCCAGTGCTATGTCTTTCTGAGCATTTTCATCCCTCTGTTGCTTGGCTGATTTCCTGCTAGGCCCTTGCTTTTTAGGGACATCACTGGGCGCTCCATGTTCCTTTGAAGAACTCCTGGTAATCCTTGAAGAGGGGAGGTCTGGAGAGGGCTGCATGATGAAAGGAGGAGAAAGTTGAAGAGGGGGATCTGTGGAAGGGACATCAGGCCCCGATTCTGCCTCAGAGAAGATCGTGAAGGGGTTAGAAGATGGAGGGAGAGGAGGATCGGGAATCAGAGGAGGGGAGGAAGGATGCTGCTGGGAAGGACCAGGGGCATCAGGATCCATAGACTTGAGAGGAGGAGATGATTTTTTCCTTTTTACAGTTTCCCATTGCCCATCCTGCTCACCAGAATCTACATTAACTATTTTAGTGCATCTATTTGCAAAATGTCCATATTCATGGCATACCTTGCATTTGAAGGGTGTCTGCTCGTAATCCAGTTGTTGAATGTGGCACCAGTCATCGACTTTCAATTTGATCGCTTCCGGCAGTCCTCGGCCCAGATCGACTTCAACACAAATCCGCGCACATGCCTGCATGTTGTCTTTAGGTTCACTACGATCTATGTATTTTCCAACCGCATTTCCTATTGCTTTGACCGAGTCATCCCCCCAACAGTGAAGGGGAAGGTGCGACAGTCTGACCTAGACTGGAACAACATTCGGTATATCAAGTTCTCGATCGAAATCCGGTGTACATTTGTTGAGGTAGAGACCCCTGGAGTCCATAAAGTAAGGCCCATTTCTGAATATTAGGTCTTTGTCCTCTTTGGTTTCGAAATGGAAAGTAAAATATCCTCTGCCATAGAATCTGATGGATATTTTACCCTGGATCTTGTCCGACCAATTTCTTTCAACCCACCTTTGCACTGTTCTGGGTGATGGCCACAATCCTGTAAATTGCCCAATCAATCCTTTCTCTGCTAGGGAAATGGCTGCCATGCGTGGGATGGTAGGCGGCAGTTGAACTTCTTGTAATACATCAAGCTTCTTCACAAACTTTTGTTGCTGCTGGTCTAGGTCTTTGCGGAGGGAGTGACTTTACCAGTATGGAGAAGGCTCTTTGCAGCTCCGGGTCCCCACCGGATGGGTCCGGAGGGTCCATGTTGAAACTCGTTCAGGCGGCCCTGGCCGAGGCTCGATCGCGGGTTGCAGTCGCACGCGCAGCAGTACCATAAAATCGTGATATAGATTAGTGAAACCTCAACTCTTATCCATGAAACTCAATCCTTGAACTTTTAACCATTTTAAAAACATTTAATCATTCAATTTTCATAAATTTATCAAAATACATATAAATGAGAGTAAGTTTAAATAGGTGACAATTTCGAAAATATAGATTTTTCTAACCAATTTTTGAAAATCTGATTGAAATTTTTGGAAATCCAGGTTACAACTATCAAACTATAGAATTTTAGTTGCCCTGGGGTTTTTGAGGGCACTGAATCTATTTCTACCTGTAGAATCCAGATTGGAACACTTCTAAATCAAGATATTGCAAAATAAACAACCTCTGATTTCAGTGAAACCTCAATTCTTATCCATGAAATTCAATTCTTGAACTTTTAACCACTTTTAAAACAACTTAATCATTCAATTTTTCATAAAATTATGAAAATACATAGAAATGAGAATAAGTCTAAATAGGCAACGCCTCATTAGATGACGCCCATATAAATGTGATAGAGTAGTCTTACTAGGCGACAATTTTGCTTTAAAAATATAGATTTTTCCGACACGTTTTTGGAAAAATCCTATTGAAATTTTCGAAAATCCAAGTTACAACTATCAAACTATAGAATTTTAAGTGCTATAGGGATTTTTGAGGGCACTGAATCTATTATTACGCAAAAATCTGAATTGGAACAACTAACCGAAAATGTAACAATCTAAGTACCCAGATCAAACTCCTTGGTTTGCTACGTCTAGAGATTTTTTAGGGTGCCGAATCTATTTCTACTTTCAAAATTATATTAATTTGCTACGTCTAACGATATTTGAAAGTGCTAAATCTATTTCGAAAATCTTTGAGAGTGCTACATCTATTTCTACTTTCAAAATCCGAATTGAAACAACTCACTGAAAACATAACCATCTTAGTACCCCATATCAAACTGCTTGGTTTGCTACGTGCGACGTTTGTGTTCACGAGGAGACCCACATGGGCAAATATTTGAAAGTGTTGATAACCTTATCAAAAAGCCAAAGACGATATTCTTATCATCATCATATTTGACCAAACAATACCTTTCATTCTGCGTCAGCCTTCCCTATTGGCAAGGGCTAACCAGCCTGCCATAGGGCATTAAATGCCCGTATGGAGGCCGCCTTTACCATGCATGCCCATGCCCGTCCATCCCACATCGTGCATTTCTCCAGGAGCCCCGACCCCATCGCATCAAACTTTCTCCGGTAGCGGGTGACCCACCACCTCTGTGCTAGCACCCGCAATGCTGGCACATTTTCAAACCGAGAGCTCGCGCCGAAGACTCATTTTCGTTGCTCCATTGCTCCATTCGCGCTCCCTCACCTCGCAGGTCCTCTGCGACCCTCGATTAGCTTGCCCTGAGGAACCCATATGTCGGATTTCGCTAAGAGACTCTTCGAGAGGTCGCGGGATCGAAGTCCGTAAGGGTGGGAAGCCTTGCCATATAAGGTTCCATTGTTGAACACAAAAAGGAGGGAAAATCCCCCTGATAGACCTCTCAGAACTAGAAGGCGCGAGCCGAACTACGACGGTGGAAGCAATCAGCCGGGTATGTCGAGACTGGGGCTTCTTCTTGGTAATTATAAACATTTGCAGTATCTCATATATCATTTTTCATGTGATGTTGAGAATTACAAGTGAAGAACCACGGGGTTTCAGAATCCACCATGGAGAACGAGATGCGAGTGGGGCGAGAATTTTTCCACCTGCCCACGGAGGAGAAGATGCGTTACTTCTCGATGGACCCCAAATCTCGCATGCGCTACTCCACCAGCTTCAATGTTAAAGACGACAAAACCCTTGGGCTAACCAGCCTGCCATAGGGCATTAAATACCCGTATGGAGGCTGCCTTTACCATGCATGCCCATGCCCGTCCATCCCACATCGTGCATTTCTCCAGGAGCCCTAACCCCAACGCATCAAACTTTCTCCGGTAGCGGGTGACCCACCACCTCCGCGCTAGCACCCGCAATGCTGGCACATTTTCAAACCGAGAGCTCGCGCCGAAGACTCATTTTCGTTGCTCCATTGCTCCATTCGCGCTCCCTCACCTCGCAGGTCCTCTGCGACCCTCGATTAGCTTGCCTTGAGGAACCCATATGTCGGATTTCGCTAAGAGACTCTTCAGGAGGTCGCGGGATCGAAGTCCGTAAGGGTGGGAAGCCTTGCCATATAAGGTTCCATTGTTGAACACAAAAAGGAGGGAAAATCCCCCTGATAGACCTCTTAGAACTAGAAGGCGCGAGCCGAACTACGACGGTGGAAGCAATCAGCCGGGCATGTCGAGACTGGGGCTTCTTCTTGGTAATTATAAACATTTGCAGTATCTCATATATCATTTTTCATGTGATGTTGAGAATTACAAGTGAAGAACCACGGGGTTTCAGAATCCACCATGGAGAATGAGATGCGAGTGGGGCGAGAATTTTTCCACCTGCCCACGGAGGAGAAGATGCGCTACTTCTCGACGGACCCCAAATCTCGCATGCGCTACTCCACCAGCTTCAATGTTAAAGACGACAAAACCCTTAACTAGAGAGACTGTATCCGCTACTCTTGCAAACCCTTGGAAGAGATGTTGCCCCTTTGGCCTGACAAGCCCACAGATTTCAGGTATCTAGGGGCGATTGAATTTGGACACTTTTACAGAACTGCTAAGGTGATCCAAGAATTAGTTGAATAATTATTAATCATGTTTGTTATCAATATTATGCATTTGGTTATTTTCTTGTATTTGTATTTAATTAAACAATTTTGATTATGAGTGTCTTCAATCTTTTTTTTTTTTTTTTAATGGACTTGTCT
>APFE030999214.1:19486-31519 GCA_000404065.3 Pinus taeda
AGATGAAAAACAAGATGGTAGGAAACCCTTAAACTTTTTGTGTCATCTTCTTTATACTGATTGTCAATTTTGTCAGCTCATTTTATTCAGTCGTTTTTATTTTGATGGCTAATTTTAAAAATATTTTAACATTGAACTAATAAGAATGAGATGAATTTTAAAACTGTTAAATTGTAATTAATGGGATCTGATTTTAATGGGACTAAACGACTTCTTACTTCAACAAGACTGACATACTGCAAAACTAAGCATTGACAATCCTTGTATCATTACCCATAAAAATTTATCGGTGGAGACTAACATACTGCAAAATTCATAATTAAACATTGACAATTACTACATCACTACCCATAAAACTTAATTGCAAAATTCATAATTAAACATTGACAATTACTACATCACTACCCATAAAACTTAATTGACCGATAACGATTAATCGAATCCAATTTTAAAATATTCTCAAAATCAACAATCTAATTTAATTCAATATCTACTACTATTAATTTCTAAATCACTATTCCAGCCTTTTTTATATATTTACATTCAACATTTTTCTTTTACACAATTCAATTCTAAAAAAAATATTCTCACACAAAATTCTTATTAAATTTAAAAAAAACAAAAACATATATTAAATTTATTCATTTATTAACATGCTTAATTTTTGTGAAAACAAACTTCCATAATCAAAATTCCATTCATACAATGTCCTTACATAAATTAAAATAAAATTAGATTTATCTATTTAGTAGTTCTTTCTAAATTTTAAAATTTAAGTTTATCTATTTACTAGTTTTTCTATATTTTAAAATTTAAATAATCATTTAAATACGAAATTTATTTATCAAGATCTAACCATATTCACACTTTGAATTTGAAAAAATTAACCGAAGAGATCCGTCTCAATGAAATCAGAACCATCTGAATTCCCTTCACCCTGTTAAAAATTCAGATCCAACCTCAAACCCTTTGAACACTGAAATTCTTTAGCACAAGCCTATGCATCTTGAGCAAACACAATGACCCATTTGACCGCTGTAAATTTTGTAAGCACAAAACTCAGATACCTGATTAAACACAATGAACCATTTGAAATGGAAAACGAAAATAAAGTTGGAGGAATTGTATAAGAGTTGATAAAGTGTGCAGTCACAACAAAGCAGCCATGAGATCGATTTCCATAGAATAAAATTCCAAGAAGTCTCTGTTTGGGAAAATCACACTCAAAAAAGTTCCCATCTTGCAATATTATCTAGAAAGAAAAGATTGCAAGCCCAATCCTACATATCACATATGGACATTGTGATGATAAAACTATGGTGTTTGCCGAGCAGAGAGCAGAGATAGTTGCATCCCTCTTTTGTCTTTCACAGCCTCAAAGCCTCGGGCACAGAAAAACCTGGTACTGCATCAATGCCTTAAGAAACTTAATCTCGAAGCTTGAAAAACCCACCGAAATCCGTCAAAAGAATCTGATGTTAATAAACATCATGAAGTAGGCATCTTCTCCTCCGTGGGCAGATGGAAAAATTCTCGCCCCACTCACATCTCGTTTTCCATGGTGGATTCTGAAACCCCATGGTTCTTCACCTGTAATTCTCAACATCACATGAATTGATGTGAAAAGCGATCGAACTGTCAGAAAAATGATATATGAGATACTGCAAATGTTTATAATTACCAAGAAGAAGCCCCAATCTCGACATGCCCGGCCGATTGCTTCCACCATCGCAGTTCGGCTCGCGCCTTCGAGTTCTGAGAGGTCTATCAGGAGGATTTTCCCTCCTTTTTGTCTTCAACAATGGAATCTTATATGGCAAGGCTTTTCACCCTTACGGACTTCGATTCCGCGACCTCCCGAAAAGTTTCTGAGCGAAATCCGACAGATGGGTTCCTCAGGGCAAGAGCTAATCGAGGGTTGCAGAGTAAGGAGCGCGAATGGAGCAACGAAAATGAGTCTTTGGCGCGAGCTTTCAGTTTGAAAATGAGCCAGCCCCGAATATAATGTCTTGAAAGTTGTGAAGCCCGCAATAAGACCCCAACTTTGTTGTCCAATCAAAAATTAGATAATAAATTTTATATTATTTTGTAATATGAAAACTTTGGTTAAAGTTGTGATGTACAGCAATATTTTTTGGTCAAACAAGAGATTAATAAGCGGTCAACGCACAATCGATCGCTAAGAGTCCCAGGCAGGGACTAAAAATTAAATAACAATGTATAACAAAACAAAATTTGTTTTTTATATATTTTTAATTTTATTTATTTAAAGTTTTATTTATTCACTTTGTTTTGGTATTATTGTGTAATGATAACTAACATACATTCGTTAGTTCATTGTCAGTTCATAAGCATGTCGACTAATATACACAGATCCATGCAATGGAAGAAATGGCGACGATATACGTATAGAAATTATATCAAGCCAACCTGGCAATACAATACAGTGTTAAGAGTCCATATCTAGCATTAATGCAACACACATCACACTATTGAAGAGTCCATATTTGTCATTTACTGCCCAATAAAAAATGAAAACCGGAAAGCACACATACAAAAGTTTTTAGAGAAGATTAAATTCTAGACATTTTTGCTTTTGTTAAAACACATGCCAAACATTAACAATTGTATTTTTAAGATGATAGGACAAGGTAGAGGAAAAATGTGATTTTTGCTCAAAATGAGTATGACACCATGCGACCATAAATGTATAGCATGGCTTTTTGAACAACTAGATTTTTGTAGGAGACATCCAATATGATTTTTCTTCATTAGCACAGTGAGAGACAATAGCGTCGACTTGAAAATTTGTTCATTTGTAGAGTACGATGAGGATAGTTTAAAGAGTGCAGATGGTAAGTGAGTTGTTCTCTATTTTCTTTTCATGTTGTTAAACAAAGAATCTAAAATACCTACACCTTCGCCTCCACAACCACCCAATTCTAATTTTGGTCCACTTTTTACTCCTCACTCTAGAACCCATACCGTGTAAAAGTCCAACTCTCCTTGTAGAGCAACTCCAACTCTCCTTTTAGGGTGTCTTTCCTTGTATGCTATAATATAAATGAACGACATTCTCAAGCTATGGGTTTAAACAAATGGAATGGCTTCTTTCAGTAATGGAGAGCTGCAATATAATTTAGGCATGTTATTGGATTTTGTATGTTAAAAGCTTCAATATATTGGATACTAGAGTATATTTATGTAGTTTTTCCTTACAGCATTATATTTCACATGTTCTTGGAATGGGTTTAAAGTATTGTATATATTTGGTGAAAATTGTTTTTACATTGGGATTTTGCATGTAGTGTTATTTTGAACATCTCAACAATAATAATAAAAAAACAAAAATGGTATTTGTTGGTTCCCTTTGTTTTTGGGATCAATTTACTTCTGGACTTTTGTTAATAATGACAAGTTGCGGTATAATGTAAGCATGTGTTTCGATTTAGTGCATTTGCCATTAAAAACCTCAAAACAGTGTTTCTAATTGTTCATTCATTACCAACAAAATTCTTTAACAAATTTTATGATTTACTAAACAAAATATAGTACATGATTGATAATTATTCTAGTTCATTCAGTAGGTTTGCGTCCTCCTTGTTACTATTAAATGTAGTAGGACTCAAAAATTTAGTCAATTTCACTTATATTTACATATTGTCTCGGGTTTCTTTATTGTTTTTTTAAAGAGGAGAAAATGATCTCTCAATCATCATTCTTTTATTTATTTATTTTTTAATTCAAAGTATGAAAAACATTTTGTTTATGTTTAGTATATTCGAATATATTTGTGCAATTGTAATATTGTGTAAAAATAAAATATGATGAGAGGATATATATATATTCCCCAGGGAAAAATCGTAATTTTCATTGTTAGTAGAAAATTACATATTGTAGATGTTGTGTCGCATATGTTATATAGTGAGGTATTCGCCCATCAAAAAATATATATCAAAGGTCTAGTAGCTCCGCACAGGGAGTACAATTTTTTATCTGCCAATATATACAGCTAACATAACCGAGATATACATATGTACTGATAACTTATGCAGCAAAAATATAATCATGTAAAAAATAGGCCCCTCCAAGCCCGATTATGCTCTGTAATCCATGTAAGGGCGGTGGAAGAATTGATAGTGATCACCGTCCCTCTGCTCCTGTATCATCCATGTACCATGAGGCTGGTTCGCAGCTTCCTTGGATAGCTGATCGGAAATCTGGTTGCGTTCCCTGTATATATGGTGACAAACAAAGTGATCAAAATGTGCAATGAATCTATGTGCCTCTTCCAGAATGGGTCTCAGATAATAAGCATGACAAATAGATGTATTGTTAATCCAATTGATAACATTCTTGGAGTCCCCAAAAATTTGAATATTCTTGCATTGTTTTTCCATGGCGAAATGTAGAAGATGTCTGAGGGTAATAAGCTCGGCATAGTTGTTTGTTTCCCTTCCCAGACCCATATTAATTTTAAAGAAATGTGTGTCAGAGAGATAAAGAATAGCACCCCCCACACCCTCCATCCTGGGCAGACCCATCGAAATAAGCCCAAGGGTAGTCTCGGTTGATGGCCTCAGAAACTATATTTCTAGAGGGAGGAGAAGCATCGCCATCAGGGATGATATTATAGGTGGCCAATATGCGAGCAGAGATAGAGTGCGAGATGGGGATGATGTTCTGGAAAATATAACGGTTTCAGCCTAGCAAAATAGGAGGGGTAGGTTTCTGGCTTTGTTTGGAACAACATATGTCCACCAGGATAGCCATGCATCCTTTATAGATGTGCCCTGCCATCAATTATGGATGTTTATGGCATGAAAGGTTGAATTCCACATATCCACAATGATTGGACAGAACAGGGAGAAGTGGTATATGGATTCGGAGCTATTCTTGCACAAACAACACCAAAATGGTTCGTGAAAAGCTCGATTATTAAGATTGTCCCCCGTGGGGGCTTTGTTCCTAAGCATTGTACACATGAATAGTCACGTTATGGGGGGCGACATTAGTTTCCACAATTGGCTCCACCAATGCTTAGCAATCAATGGTCGATGGTCCACATAAATACATAGATATCCTTCCTTAGGTGAGTATTTTACATGTTTTGCTTGGGCCCAAATAAGTTCGTCTTCCCCCTCTGTGACCCTGACGTGTGATTTAGTTAGAGCATAGATGTACTCAACCCAATGGTGATGCCATATTTGTGGGAGGTGTAGACAACGAGCATTCTTCCATACCTAATGGAACAGAGTAGTGTTCTCTGGATCCGTAATGTGATTAATGTATGTGATGCCCGAATTGTTGAGAAGAAGGGTTAATTCTTGTGGAAGCCTATGTCAGTTGCCACTGCCAATCCAGGGATCCAAACCAAGGCCCACTGATGAGCCAGAATGTATTTTCCAGGTGATCCCATATTAGATGAGAGGCGGGGAGTTTATTATTGCTCTCCAGATGATGGAAATCCCAGTCTTGTTCTAGATGGGTTGTTTGATCCAGTCCATCGTGTTGTGGGGAAAAATGTATTTCAAGTAGGCCACCCTTGTCCATAAATTGCTTGAGGTGACTAGCTACCATCCCAACTTAGCAGCGAGAGTAGTTGAAAAATGGTCCAGTCTCTTAATTCCCCATCCTCCCCATTTCTTTGGTAGAGTAAGTAATTCCGATCTAGCCCAGGCAAATATTCTTCCTGTCTGTTTGCCTTTCCAAAGGAATCTGTAGCAGATATTTTGTATTCTGGTGAGTATGCCCCTAGGAATCCATGTCAGGGACACCTAGTATACTGGTGTGGCTTCGAGAATGGCTTTTATAAATACCAATCGTCCCACTCTGGAGAGATATTTATGTTGCCAAATGTTTAGTCTTCTCTCAAGCTTGGAGACTAGCCATATCCAGTCGGCAATCTTGTAACAGTGAAGTTTTAGCCTGAATTCCATATATCTAATACCTTCATCCAAATTTTGAAGAGTGAATGGGAACCTGTGGAGAGCATACTGAGTTTCATCTGGTGAGAAACCTGAAGCGGTGATGGTGGACTTTATGTTGTTGATCTCCATTCCCGTTGTTGTTCTAAATATGGCCATGATGTTTTGCAAGTCTGTCAGATCCCCAATGCCTCCATTAAGGAAGAGAAACACATAATCAACAAAGAGAATATGGGTCAGTCTGCAATTGTCTATAATCCTGATACCTTGTAATCTCCCCATCCTATGATCTTCCAAGATAAGTCTGCTAAGGCCCTCCATAATGAGAAAAAATAATAGAGGGGAGAGTGGGCATCCTTGCCTGAGGCCCCTTTCTGAGTGGAAAAACGGGGACGTTGATCCATTGACAAGGAAATTGAGGGATATATTTGTTATGAAACACATAATCCAATTGATGAACTATATTGAGAAACCGAGATGAGTTAAAAGCACTCTGATATATAACCAGCTAGCACAATCAAAAGATTTGGAGAGATCTACTTTGAGTATCATACCTTTCAATTTCTTCATCTGAATGGAGTGTAAGACCTCCTGTGCAATTCCTATAGCTTCATGTATTTGTTGATTTTGAAGGAAAGAAATTTTTTTAGAGGAAATGTGGGAGAAAAGGATGGGAAGAAGGCGATTTTCTATGATTTTGGCTATGATATTATAAATACAATTACAAAGGGAGATGGGATGAAAGTCATCGAATGAGCCAGGGTTGTCGGATTTTGGGATGAGCGCAATGAAGGTGGAGTTGAAAGCCTCGTACATACGCCTCGATATTTTGCAATCTTCTATGACCTTGAGAAGGTCTTCTCCTAGGATTTCGAAAAAGGCAATATAGAACTCAATCGTCCATCCATCTGGTCAAGGGCTCTTATATTTCTTGAACCATTTCAGAGTGGCTTCAAGTTCCCCCAATGTAACAACCTTATTTAGATCCACAACATCCTCCATATCAACAAACTGAGGAAACAATTGAGCCACTCTAATGATTTCAGCCAATGATGCAGTGGGGGGAGCTTTGTAGAGCTGCTCGAAGTGAAATGTGCCAAGGGAGGCTAAGTGCTGAAAGGAATTCACTCTAATGACCTATTCATTATTCAAATGCCAAATTGTATTGATTGTTTTTCGTCCATTGGTGAACTTATGGTAAAATTTTGTGTTATTATCTCCTTCAAGTAGCCAGATGGCTCTGCATCACAACCTCCACGATTCTTCTCTGTCTTTTAATATTTTGTCTCTTTGTGCTACCAAGGTAGTGAGCCTGTCCTTATGATCAGGAGATATATATCTCCTTCCATGCTCATCTTCCATAGAATCTATCTCAGCTTTAGTGCTTCTCAGGTTTTGATCATCCATCAGTCTCTTATTGTCTGCCCATCTTTTAGATAGTCTCTTCAGATTGCTTAGATTGTGGGCAAATCCTTTGGCTATTTTTCCTCCCGCAGCAGGAGGATGGGACTTCCAGTGTTCAATAACAAGTTTAATGTAGTCAGTATCTTTTAACCATGTTTAATTGAACTTATATGGCGCTTTAGGCTTGTTCACACCTCCGCTAATTTCAAGGTATATGGGCGAGTGGTCTGATAAGCCTCCCGATCCAACCCACTGCCTATAGTTACACCCCATTTCCAGAAGTAATTCTTTAAGGAGGAATCGATCTAGTCTTCTGACCAGCCTAGCCTCTCTCGTCCTTCTGTTCCTTTAGGTGGGTTGTAGTTTAGCAGATGGTATATCAATAAGGCCATGGTCCTCCAAGATATGTTTGAAGAAGTCTGATAGCAAATCGATCTGAGCATTATGGCCCCATGACTTAGAATATCCAATTGAGAAATTAAGATCTCCTCCCAGAATAAGATTATGCACTTGCAGGAGACTAGAGTTGAGCAATTGTTCCCAAAAGGGTCCCCGGTCTTGGAAAGGACCTGTTGTGCTATACAACAACCCCCCATTTCAAAAAAAAAAATCTTACTTTAGAAAATTATAAATTGAAATGGGTCCCTTTTAGATTACATTGGTACTAATCCATCACTCTTCTAAAGGTTCGGAAATAAACAAAACATCTTGAAACCTTTTGAAATAATCGGTCTTAAAAATAAAACGAATAATCCTTTATTATTGCGATAAAGTGATCACAAGATCGCATATCGCAATAACAAAGGATGCACAACCATGACCCATTGATTTTCCCCGATGCGTTATAAGCAAGTGACCCTCCCCTTTGCTCCGATGCGATATCGCAATCGGTGATTGGGGAATGCAACGTGAACATAACAAACTCTCCTCCTTCAAACTCCCGATGCGAGTCAAGCGATATCGCTATCGGCGATTGGGGATTCCATAATGCTCAAACAAATTGCCCCAAGGCTTCTCCCGATTGTCGATTGCAATAAACCCAGGTGCGACTTTCGAAAAGGATCAATATGATTTCGCTATATTATATATTAATTATCATTTAAAGCCTTTTCTCTTCCCGATAGAGATTCGCTCGCATCCAACTGCCAAAAAATCAAATCCACGCTTAAACCATTATTCGGCGAATAAAGGATATAATGAGCATTTAAATGATTGACAGGTTTTAACGGCCAATTAATGAGCAGTCATGCCTAAATCCTTTCAGAGATTGCATCCGCGGGAGCCTTATGATAAATCTTCCATTATTCATTGATTGACACAATTCCCTCATACTTGGTTTTCGCCATCTTTTCTCTGCATTACGTTCATTTTTCTCTTGCACAAAGTTTTTCCACAGTAACGATTCCGGACCAAATGGGAAAGAAATCTAAGAGGTCTGGAACGCCTTCGGCTTCTATGGTAACAGGACAACATGCCACCGATCCGGGACCAAGCAAGAAGGGATTAATCTCAGATACCACATGTCTCGGCCTTGGCAGCACTACTTGGCAAAATATTTACAACCTGGTAGAAGCCGAGGACCCTCAGCAAACATCGGTACAAGCTTCAGCAGGTTCAAGCCGAAAATCTGATGCGACTTTAAATGATTTGGCTGATTCCTACTTGCATAGGGTAGCAGCTCGAGAGCAAATTCTTCCGTATACGGATGTGGTGAGATGGGCAATCGAGGAAGTTCCAATTACGGACAGAACATTCTGCACTATTGATGGAAGAGTATTTGGTTCATTTCAGCCCAACGATTTCAGACAAATGTACCATTTTCCTGAGCCAGAGAAGAAGTACAATAAAGCATTTCTGGAGAAGTTTCGAGATGAGAATGAGACCGAGTCAGCGCCTATACGAGAATGGAGACAAAACCCGGCGAAACACAAACATGAGTCTTCGGGTAAGTACTCCGTCGACTCCTTATGCTCTCCGTATTGTTATGCTGGAGCAATGATGTGTCGATTATGGGGATTACACGATTCTTCGAAATTTTCCATAGAGATGGTTCCTTTGATAGAAGCGGCATGTAATAGTGAAATCATGGATTGGGTGACTATATTATCAGATAAGTTGGCTACGGCTATTCTTGAATTCAGAAACAAATCCCGTGTTACTGATAGATTCATCCCTCCATTTTATTTTAGTGCCTATATTTTGGATACCCTCTGTTTCAATTCCGAGTTTCCTGTGTTAGGGTGGAGATGGACTCCACAGGACCCAATGCCTATTCATATCTACCACCAGAAACTATGGAAGGCTCATTATAAACACCATTTATACCAAGTCTGCAATGGATTCATGCTAACTCTTTACTATGCAATTTTTGATAAACCTGCCCTTAAGATCTCCTCTCAGGGTGAAATTGACTTGATAGCTCTAGGAACCTGGTTTGGAGAAGAAAAATTCACCTATATAAGAGTTTTTGGTAGTCAGGTCAGACCTCATGTCCTCCCATTGTACATACCAGACAAGCTATTAGCTCGCGAAATAGCATACCAGCTTACAACTGCGTCAGCCACGAAAACTCTTAGAAATTCAAAAAAGCAAGTTTGGCCTCCTTTTCCTCTTAGGTGTGGCGTCTATACTCTGCATTATTATAAACATGCAGAGAAAGAGGCAGAAAAAATTAACGTCCTAAGTCTCGCCACTCTGCCTAATAGGCGTTTCGACCCAAAGAAAATCATCTATAATGCCCTAGATCAAGCCAAGCTTACTAAATTCGAGCACAAGGAAGATGAGTTTGATGACCTGTTCTCCTCTGCCGAGTTAATCTTCCAGGTACAACAGCTAGCCAGGATGAGATACCGTGATCACAGGTTAGTAGAATTTAACAAACTTAGAGAACAGAGGTTGCAAACTCTGCCTCTAGATTTGTTAGCTACTACCCCGATGATTCAGTCAAGTGAGCCTGAGCAGCAGCTTACTAATGAACCTCCTGCTACATCCGCAATCTGAGAAGAAGTCCAGAGAAGAGAGCAGGAGGAACTCCAGAGGAAAGAATAGGAAGAGGCACAGAGAAAAGAACAGGAGGAAGCAGAAAAGATAGAACAGGAGAGAATAAGGGAAGAAGAATAGAAAAGGCAGCAGGAGCAGAGCAGCAAAGAAATAAATGTTGATATTCAAGTGGACCCAAGATTGCTTGAAGAATGGCAACAATTCAATACAATTATAGGCAATCTTGAGACCTCAACAGATGCCGAAACATCCAAAGCTGCCGATACACAAGATACAACATCAAAGGAGGTTCCAAGCAAAGGAACCAGCAGTCCACCCTCAAATACAGTAGTCGAAATAATTCCGAAGAATCCTTCCGATCAAATAATTTTGCAAGTGGAGGACATTCCCCCACTAGATGTTTTCTATAGCCCAAAACATAGGGCTGTAATAAAGTGACAACGGAAAAGGAGAAGGATTGATCAACCTTCTCTGTTCCCTGAACAAACAATAACAACGAATGTGGTATGGAGAGAAGAATTCGACCCCTCCGATGATCTGACAAAGTTATCGCAATATGCCGGTGCCTATTCGGCAGCCACCATGGATAAGGCATCGGAGGTAAGCAATCTATTGGAGGAAAAGGATCAAGTGATCGCTTCGTTACAAGCACAGCTATCGGCAGAGCAACAGAAATCAGAATAGCTACAACAGCAACTGTCCACACAGCAACAATTAAACAACCAGCTAAACAAACAGTTGCATGAAGAGAAGCAGAGGATCGATTCAGGAGCAATCCAGAGACAGAAGAAACTATCGGAGGCATTATCAAAGTTGAAGGCAATGAATGAACAGATGGCAAAGACAAAAGATGAGCAAATTTCTCAATTATCAGCTCAAATAGAAAGGTTCAAGAGTCTTCCCCAGCCTGCCGAGTTCAGAGCAGAGGCAATGCAAATTAACAAGGCATTAATAACACAAATAAGATTGTTATGTCATGAAATCGCCCAAGTTGATCCTTTATGCGACATAACAACATCTATAATAGATAAGTTAGTTGATGCCAGGCAGGATTTAGAGCAAGCCGAAGATACTTTGACAGATTTTCTTACTTGGCAGGACTCTAATGAGGGAAAGGCAGCAAACATGCCTAAAATTTTAGAATCCCATAAAGAAATCCTATTCACAGAGTGGCAGTGCCAATTAATGAAAGCAGAGAAAGTTGTTTTAAGATGCAAGTTATCTACGAGCAATTTAATTGACTTGATCAATAATACTCTCTATTTATCTAACATGATTTCTCAATGTATTCCAGGTAAACTATTATTGGCCAAGACATTGGAGCAGTCATGTAACCAGGAGCTAGAAAAGAATGGGAAATTGATCTCAGGGATTAAAAGTTTAACTTGGGACACCTATTGGTTGTTCCTAGGAAAACCATATAGTCAGAGAGCCGCCCTCAAATGCCTGACGGATGCAATCGGGTGTATTATTCCCGATATACATGATGCCACCTATGCTGCTCAAATCAATTCTCGTCTCAGCCGCCCTCAAGAAGTGGAGCCAATGCTGGCGATATGCCAACTTAGGATGAAGGGCAAACAGCCAAAAGGATGAATCATCGCTGCCGATCACCAGATCACTGTGGGGGGGATATTTAAGATCGGATTACACCAATTTAGTAGCATTTTAATTTTGTAGTTTGTTAGCTTAGTTTAGTATT
>APFE030999214.1:38060-59455 GCA_000404065.3 Pinus taeda
TTTAAATTCAGTAGGATTTGCAATATTTAGGATCATTAGGAAATAAGGTTGTAAAATAGCTTCTATTGGCCTTTGCTATATTGAAATGTTGCTCGGAAGAAGTATTTTTAATATTTACTTTTGTAAAATAGAAATCTTAAACAAAAAGAACAATTTCTAGGAAATTAGGTATATTAACATTCTGAAAACCCCATTTTATTTTTGTGAAAATCCTTTCGAGATTTAGAACTACTGTAAATCATTTTAATGTTTTCAAATTGGCCACAAAAGGGTTATCAATATCAAACCAGAGACTGATTCAATCTTAGCATCTTCAACTCTTACCTTGTCATCCATTTTCTCTTAAGGAGAAAATTGTTCATCCCATTCATTCAAGTATATAATTACTCAGAGTGTAATTCTAAAATATCTGATATTAAGATAAGGGGTCTTATCACAAGCCTGCTTACCATGATCATTGGAAAATAGGTTGATCGACATTACCAACACTGCATACAAAAACAGGGTAATGGCTTATAATTATAAGACAAGGGGTCTCATCACGAGCCAGCTTGTTCGATTAGATTACAACCAGTGAATGGCATTGTCAAATCAGCTGGCAACCAAACCAGGACAATGGCTTTTTATCTTACAAAAATGGAAAAGAAAATAAGTACAAAATATGAAAAAACATGTTTTGAATTCATTCTTTTAATCATACTCTGAGATGGAAGGGGTCGTGAACAACCAAATGGTTAAAAGGTATCCCTGTCGAAACTATGGACATTTACTGGCAGCAGAGGCTCTACCCGTGACAAAGGAGTCAACTAAAAAGGCTAAGTTGGAAAAGTGTTTTGTTTTATCATTATCAACCAATAAAGGCCAATTCAAAACTTAGAATGTATTTAGTTTTAACAAGAGAAAGAATTAGCAAAAATATCCCTTTATTATATTTAGAATGTGTATACTTAGTTATATTAGAACTTTCCTTTTTGATAAGATATCTATGTAAAGAAAGTTCAAAAAATTCCAATAACTTTTTCAGAGATAACTGTTTCTTCCAGCGAATCGGCAATTGTTGTGCTATACAACAACCCCCCATTTCAAAAAAAAAATCTTACTTTAGAAAATTATAAATTGAAATGGGTCCCTTTTAGATTACATTGGTACTAATCCATCACTCTTCTAAAGGTTCGAAAATAAACAAAACATCTTGAAACCTTTTGAAATAATCGGTCTTAAAAATAAAACGAATAATCCTTTATTATTGCGATAAAGCGATCGCAAGATCGCATATCACAATAACAAAGGATGCACAACCATGACCCATTGATTTTACCCGGTGCGATATAAGCAAGTGACCAACGGGTATCGGGAAAATAAATAATAAAAGGACCCTCCCCTTTGCTCCGATGCGATATCGCAATCGGCGATCGAGGAATGCAACGTGAACATAACAAACTCTCCTCCTTCAAACTCTCGATGCGAGTCAAGCAATATCGCTATCGACGATCGGGGATTCCATAATGCTCAAAGAAATTGCCCCAAGGCTTCTCCCGATTGCCGATTGTGATAAACCTAGATGCGACTTTCGAAAAGGATCAATATGATTTCGCTATATTATATATTAATTATCATTGTGAGCCTTTTCTCTTCCCAATAGAGATTCGCTCGCATCCAACCGCCAAAAAATCAAATCCACGCTTAAACCATTATTCGGCGAATAAAGGATATAATGAGCATTTAAATGATTGACAGGTTTTAACGGCCAATTAATGAGTAGTCATGCCTAAATCCTTTTAGAGATTGCATCCGCGGGAGCCTTATGATAAATCTTCCATTATTCATTGATTGACACAATTCCCTCATACTTGGTTTTCGCCATCTTTTCTCTGCATTACGTTCATTTTTCTCTTGCGCAGAGTTTTTCCACAGTAACGATTCCGGACCAAATGGGAAAGAAATCTAAGAGGTCTGGAACGCCTTCAGCTTCTATGGTAACAGGACAGCATGCCACCGATCCGGGACCAAGCAAGAAGGGATTAATCTCAGATACCACATGTTTCGGCCTTGGCAGCACTACTTGGCAAAATATTTACAACCTGGTAGAAGCCGAGGACCCTCAGCAAACATCGGTACAAGCTTCAGCAGGTTCAAGCCGAAAATCTGATGCTACTTTAAAGGATTTGGTTGATTCCTACCTGCATAGGGTAGCAGCTCGAGAGCAAATTCTTCCGTATACGGATGTGGTGAGATGGGCAATCGAGGAAGTTCCAATTACGGACAGAATATTCTGCACTGTTGATGGAAGAGTATTTGGTTCATTTCAGCCCAACGATTTCAGACAAATGTACCATTTTCCCGAGCTAGAGAAGAAGTACAATAAAGCATTTTTGGAGAAGTTTCGAGATGAGAATGAGACCGAGTCAGCGCCTATACGAGAATGGAGACAGAACCCGGCGAAACACAAACATGAGTCTTCGGGTAAGTACTCCGTCGACTCCTTATGCTCTCCGTATTGTTATGCTGGAGCAATGATGTGTCGATTATGGGGATTACATGATTCTTCAAAATTTTCCATAGAAATGGTTCCTTTGATAGAAGCGGCATGTAATAGTGAAATCATGGATTGGGGGACTATATTATCAGATAAGTTGGCTATGGCTATTCTTGAATTCAGAAACAAATCCCGTGTTACTGATAGATTCATCCCTCCATTTTATTTTAGTGCCTATATTTTGGATACCCTCTGTTTCAATTTCGAGTTTCCTGTGTTAGGGTGGATATGGACTCCACAGGACCCAATGCCTATTCATATTTACCACCAGAAACTATGGAAGGCTCATTATAAACACCATTTATACCAAGTCTGCAATGGATTCATGCTACCTCTTTACTATGCAATTTTTGATAAACCTGCCCCTAAGATCTCCTCTCAGGGTGAAATTGACTTGACAACTCTAGGAACCTAGTTTGGAGAAGAAAAATTCACCTATGTAAGAGTTTTTGGCAGTTAGGTCAGACCTCATGTCCTCCCATTGTACATACCAGACAAGCTATTAGCTTGCGAAATAGCATACCAGCTTACAACTGCGTCAGCCACGAAAACTCTTAGAAATTCAAAAAAGCAAGTTTGGCCTCCTTTTCCTCTTAGGTGTGGCGTCTATACTCTGCATGATTATAAACATGCAGAGAAAGAGACAAAAAAAATTAACGTCCTAAGTCTCGCCACTCTGCCTAATAGGCGTTTCGACCCAAAGAAAATCATCTATAATGCCCTAGATCAAGCCAAGCTTACTAAACTCGAGCACAAGGAAGATGAGTTTGATGATCTGTTCTCCTCCGCCGAGTCAATCTTCCAGGTACAACAGCTAGCCAGGATGAGATACCGTGATGACGGGTTAGTAGAATTTAACAAACTTAGAAAACAGTGGTTGCAAACTCTGCCGCTAGATTTGTTAGCTACTACCTCGATGATTCAGTCAAGCGAGCCTGAGCAGCAGCTTACTAATGAACCTCCTACTACATCCGCAATCTGAGAAGAAGTCCATAGAAGAGAGCAGGAGGAACTCCAGAGGAAAGAACAGGAATAGGCACAGAGAAAAGAACAGGAGGAAGCAGAAAAGATAGAACAGGAGAGAATAAGGGAAGAAGAACAGAAAAGGCAGCAGGAGCAGAGCAGCAAAGAAATGAATGTTGATACTCAAGTGGACCCAAGATTGCTTGAAGAATGGCAACAATTCAATACAATTATAGGCAATCTTGAGACCTCAACGGACGCCGAAACATCCAAAGCTGCTGATACACAAGATACAACATCAAAGGAGGTTCCAAGCAAAGGAACCAACGGTCCACCCTCAAATACAGTAGTCGAAATAATTCCGAAGAATCCTTCCGATCAAATAATTTATCAAGTGGAGGACATTCCTCCACTAGATGTTTTCTATAGCCCAAAACACAAGGCTGTAATAAAGCGACAACGGAAAAGGAGAAGGATTGATCAACCTTCTCTGTTCCCTGAACAAACAATAACAGCTAATGTGGTATGGAGAGAAGAATTCGACCCCTCCGATGACCTGACAAAGTTATCGCAATATGCCGGTGCCTATTCGGCAGCCACCATGGATAAGGCATCGGAGGTAAGCAATCTATTGAAGGAAAAGGATCAAGCGATTGCTTGGTTACAAGCACAGCTATCGGCAGAGCAGCAGAAATCAGAACAGCTACAACAGCAATTGTCCACACAGCAACAATTAAACAACCAGCTAAACAAACAGTTGCATGTAGAGAAGTAGATGATCGATTTAGGAGCAATCCAGAGACAGAAGGAACTATCAGAGGCATTATCAAAGTTGAAGGCGATGAATGAACAAATGGTAAAGACAAAAGATGAGCAAATTGCTCAATTATCATCTCAAATAGAAAGGTTCAAGAGTCTTCCCCAACCTGCCAAGTTCAGAGCAGAGGCAATGCAAATTAACAAGGCATTAATAACACAAATAAGATTGTTATGTCATGAAATCGCCCAAGTTGAACCTTTATGCGACATAACAACATCTATAATAGATAAGACAGTTGATGCCAGGCAGGATTTAGAGCAAGCCGAAGATACTTTGACAGATTTTTTTACTTGGCAGGACTCTAATGAGGGAAAGGCAGCAAACTTGCCTAAAATCTTAGAATCCCATAAAGAAATCCTATTCACAGAGTGGCAGTCCCAATTAATGAAAGCAGAGAGAGCTGTTTTAAGATGCAAGCTATCTACGAGCAATTTAATTGACTTGATCAATAATACTCTCTATTTATCTAACATGATTTCTCAATGTACACCAAGTAAACTATTATCGGCCAAGACATTGGAGCAGTCATGTAACCAAGAGCTAGAAAAGAATGGGAAATTGATCTCAGGGATTAAAAGTTTAACTTGGGACACCTATTGGTTGTTCCTAGTAAAACCATACAGTCAGAGACCCGACCTCAAATGCCTGACAGATGAAATAGGGTGTATCATTCCCGATATACATGATGCCACCTATGCTGCTCAAATCAATTCTCATCTCAGCCGCCCTCAAGAAGTGGAGCCAACGCTAGCGATATGCCAACTCAGGACAAAGGGAAAACAACCAGAAGGATGAATCATCGCTGCCGATCACCAGATCACTGTGGGAGAGATATTTAAGATAAGATTACACCAATTTAGTAGCATTTTAATTTTGTAGTTTGTTAGCTTAGTTTAGTATTTATAGACCCTTTCATGTATTTAGAAAGGGTCGTAAGTTTTGTATATGACTTAAGCCTGAAGTTGCACTATTGTACTTCAGGCATATTCTTTTATGAAGACTGGACCAATCTTTCCAAATTTTGATAATGAAGCTTTGATGTGAATGTGCACTATTGCCTTTATTTGAAAGTATTTCTGAATCAGAAGAAGGAATTCAAATTGCGATTGGCATAGGGAATAATTCGCAGCTCATATGGTACTATTATCTATGTCTGAATTTATTCCTCTTATGTGAATTGTTGTTTGGTCATTTATGCTATTATTGAATATGTGAATGTGTTTTAACAGTAAACTTTATGCTTTCCACTATTGGATGTTTACAATTTGCTATTCTCTCAATCATGCATGTATCGATAATATAAAAGAGAAGTGTAATATTGTTTTATCAATTACTTCGTTCAACTATTTGAACGAAGCAATTATCATTTAAATGAATGTCTTTTTTTATTGCATAGTGTCATCTATATGCCTATCAACAAACATAGATCATTAAACATTGCACTTAAAGAATAGAAGCTTCCCGGGATAAAATAGTCATTTACATTTTCGTTCATAGAATAAGTCCTCCATTTATTATCACTTGTTAGAAAACCAATCATTCATTCACCCCCTTTTATTCACTATTGGGAAACTAGTCCCATTATATCCAGTCGGAGCCACCATCCCAAACGGAAAAGGAGCTGTATTAAGGTCCGGACCAGGTGGTTATCCCCCAATGTCCCAATGTTGATGTAACGATTTTCGGGGCATCAACAGGTCACAAGAATCTCAAGTTAGCCCTGGTTTCAAGTCAGTCCTGGTTTCTTGAATTCAACCTTCTCTCCATGAAGACCCTAGCTAGTAAGCCATGGGTTCTTGAGTTCAACCTACTCTCCATGAAGACTCTGGCCACTCCAGTTTGGGTAAGACTCCCAAACCTTTCGCTTGAGTGTAATCCACTGGAATTCCTCAAAGCGTTTGGAAATGCTATTGGACACTTTTTCAAAATAGATAGTAAGAGAATAGCTAGTGGGTTTATCTCTTTAGTTAGAATATATGTTGAACTGGATTTAAGTGCAAGTGTTTGGAAATGCTATTGGACACTTTTTCAAAATAGACAGTGAGAGAATAGCTAGTGGGTTTATCTCTTTAGTCAGAATATGTGTTGAACTGGATTTAAGTGCAAGTCTTTCAAATAAAATCATCCTAAAATGGGATGGAAAGGAACTTCATCAACCTCTAGACTATGAAAACACAACTTTTAGATGTAGAAATTGTGAGCAGCCCAAGCATCTTTAGAGTGTATGCCCTAAAGGAGTGTTAGGATCCCCAGAGCTGCACAAAAGTGGCTGGCTTGATCCAAAGGTAGCCTCAAATGGAAAGAACAAGACAAGGATAAGAAAGATAACCCTTAACAAGAAAAGACACGTCCTGATTCTTCAGAGTCCCAAGATCTCATGCAGCCCACACTGGACACACCTTTTTCTTCAATGGAAAAGACATCTCCCACAAGTTCATCAACACTAATTGTGGCTACAACCATTGGGAAAAATTGACCTCACTTGTCTGATCATTCAGATAGTGACAAGGATGTGCACTGCTGCTTTATTTGAAAGACGAGGATATGACATGTTCCTCATATGTAATTGATAAATCTGTAGGATGGATAGATGTTTTTAAGAAAAAGGAAAAAAAAAACCATGAATACCTCTAGCATTTGATGTCTTAGCATGTCACACATGGTATACACTTATGCGATTGCTCTTTTATTCTATTTTCAAAGACCAAATACTATACTAGAAATTTCCAATGTAATTTTAATTTTTTAGATATTAATAGAGATCACTCATTACATATTATAAAAAAAATGAGTGAATATGATTCCAAAAGTTTATAAATATTTACAAGTATTTTTATAACTATTCAGTTTTGGCTTCAGGAGTTGCTTCATCCTCGCGCTTCAGTTGAACAAGGACAATAATCTATGAAGTCTCGCTTCCTCCCATGTTTCCATGCTCGCCATCTTCAGTTTTGACTTCAACAGTTGTCTCATCCTCGCGCTTCAGTTGATCTAGGGCAGTAATCTGATGAAGTCTCGCTTCCTCCCATGTTTCCATGCTCACCTTGATTTCCTCGGGTCCCCTTTTGCTTGTAGTCTCAAGCTTTCCAAGATAGGGGCCTGGGATGTCCAGTTTAATATGCAACTTATCTATAGCAAACCAATATTTTGGTTGAGGAGAAGCGATTGAGCTTGGTTATCAACGGCCAACATCTCCCCTCGGCGATTCAACAAAGAGAGAATATGCTCTCTAGTTACCGTGATATGGTAAAGCTGGTAGGCGATATCGATGTTCTCCTGCACAACTGGGTTCAGCGGCCCACCCTCCATATTTTTGCCTGCCCTTCGACCTAATTTTTCACTAGTAAATTTGCTTATCCAAACATGAACCTCTGTGTCGGAGAAGAAGCCAAACATGTCTCGTATCCTCCCTCCATACCTAGCCACTCCCTTCATTTCGTGCGTCCACCCCCCGCTTTAATGAACTGAATGTTAGCATCTATGTTTGATTTGTTAATATGCTTATAAAAAGTGATTTTATTTTATTAATTTCACATATCTTATATGTGTGGTGTAATTTTAGGTTAATATTTATGTTTAATTTATTAATATGGTAAAGATTTGAATATATGTTATTTAATGTAAATGTATTTTAAATGCTTAATCTAATTTATAGATGAAATGACTTTTTTTCTTTCTTTTGTTTAGTTAACTAAATTTCAGAAAAAAAAAAAAAAATTTCTAAAATTGAGTTCAAGTTGTTTAATATTAGTATATTTAATCAAGTTAACAAAAAAATAAACGTCCAGTGAAAAAGGCTTATAAGTTAGACTAAGCCATTTTAATTGGTTAATATATATTATATTATTAAATATTTTGTATGTTGCAATATTAAATATTTTATTATTAAATGTATACTGTTTATTTTATTTTTATTAAAAATATATTTTTAATAGGTTTAATGGTTAAGAATATGTGTTTTTTATAAGTCACTTAGATCAAATCCATAGGGAGTTATGGTATGTACACCATTCATATCCATTAGGGGTTTGTTAAGATATATGTAGATGTGGATATGTCATCTATGTAATCAAAGCTTATGGAAGTTGTTGATTTTTCATAGGTATTCTATCTGATAAGTTCTTTTAATGACATTAGGCTTTAGATTCTTTCGTATTCACATTAATCATTAAGCAATTACACATAAAATATTCAAAAATAGACATTAGGATCATAGACAACCAAATCAATAACATAATTATTTACCCTAGGAAAACCCACATGGGAGAAAAACCTAGCAACCTTTTCTTAGAGAAATCATCAAGCTCAACATAGAAACAAGAAGTCAACATAAATTCAAACACAACCTTGGTCACACCTGGTCAACTGCCATTTAGATAAGTCTCAGATCTCTCTATTTTGCCTTAGATATGCCCTTTGTTTTGCTTCAGAACTGTCCTTCTGTCTTACCTTAGACCCATCCATTATTCTGCCTCAGGTCTGTCTAATGTGTTGCCTTAGATGTTTTGAATTCTCTCTTTGTTGAAGATAACCGAGTTTCCTTTCGGAGGAGGTAGAATCCTTTTCTTATAATTGTCTAGTAGGTCAAATGGTTGTGACCATAGGGGTAAGTCTACCTGACTTCTTGGAGCAAAAATTTTAATATTTAAAATTCAAAATTTAGAAGCCGACATGAAGAACATGTCTTACATTATATATTTTCAAGGGCTAAAATAAAATGACATGAAGAACATGTCGTATATAATTCAAGAGCCAAAAATATTAATTATGAAGATTGACCATATGTAAAAAATTCAACACTCCCTATTAGATGGGGAGGTATTCATAATTACAATAATATGTTCTATTGTTGATAAATTTCTCTACGAAAAGGTTATAATAATTCATCATTGGCATAATTAACATCAACATCATCTAATTACCATAATCTGGTCAACACTTGTGACATGGTAAATCAATAACATCAACAAGTTACCATAATTTTGGTTACTACCTCTGAACTATGGTCTATCCTCACCATAATCACGGTCGATACTCCTGACACATGGTACATCTTTAGCATCAAATAGTCACCATGATTTTGGTCGTTGCCTTTGGCTCATGGTATACTAACTAGTCTTGGTTACTATATGAGATCAATCAACCTATTTGGAGAGTAATCTGACTTCGATGTTGAAAGGTGCCCATTCAATTGAGTGATCATGGGCCTCTAGGACCATTCTTCCTAATTTGGTCAATATAGTTGACAAAGGAAGAATGATTGTCCTTTATTGGACCATTCTCCCTAGTCTAGTCAACATAGTTGACATAGGGAGAATGTTTGTCCATGATATTATCACTTTGGACCATTTTCCCTAATCCTGGTCAATTTGACCTAGGTTGAATGATTGTCATGGATTCTACAATTTTATCACTCCCTCTTACTGAGAGCTACATGCTCCACCACTCTAATCATGTCCTTCAAGTATTCAACTTCATCTCAGGACAAAGGCTTTGTCATAAATATTCTTAACTGAAGAATAGTATTGAAGCCATATTGGTTCCTTTTGTACCATGTCTTGGTACTAGATCTCATTTTGCTTCGACCTGTCATCGTGGTTGTCACTTGCACCTGATCAAGACAATCCTACAAGTAGCCTGTCACCTTAACTTGGTGCTCCCTCTAACACTGAAACATATCTTGATGTGGTAATCTTGACTGCTCCCTTAGCCTAACAAACCATCATCTCAAACTTAGAGTTCAACTCCCTATAAAGATAAAATAAGGCTCTCTGACTACTCCCTCTATTACAGAAACAATTATTTCTTCCACAACTTCTCCCTCTGACTCATGAATACTTTTGTTTTTTTCAGAGACAAATCAAATAAGATCAACCTTGATCCATCAATCCAATAATATCAAGCCCTAGTGTGTCTACTTTTGATCGTACAAAGCCTTCTTCAATCATGAGAATTCTTCTCATGTACCTAAAATCTCTGAGGTAGCTCTATGTATACTTCCTCCTTCTCAATTACTCCATTGAGAAAAATGATCTCTACATCCACTTGATGCAATTTTCAAAGTAATAATAATAATTCTAATAGAAGTGTACCTGAAAACTGGAGAAAACAATTTTTCATGATCCTCTCCCTCCTTCTGAGAGAACCTTCTATTCTCAACTTTAGCTTTGTACTTGTCTATGTTGTCTTCTAATTCACAATAGATATTGTAGATCCATTTGGAATTCCTCATTGATTTCTCTTCAACACAATTAGTGTATACTTCAAACTTGTTGATCTACCTGCTCCATATGAGCTTGAATCCCATCCAGTACAATATGTCTCAACATAAATCACTAATTTTTGGGAAATTCCTCTTGCTACATGCTTTGCTTTGTTCTTCCACTACTTCCATCTCCTTAGTGAGCCTTGGCGCTCTTTACTATGTACATGCTACCCTCACTAGGAAGCCAAGGAAGAACAAATACAACCAATCAGAGGATATAAGGACAAGAGACTAACTGAAAGTAAAAACAACAAAAATATTAATAATCAAAGAAGAGAGACATAAAATGCTTATCTTTTGAGGATTATAGGAAAATGTCAGCTCCCTTTTGATCTTATCTTCCTTGCATCCATTTTGTTATTTTAATATCTCAACATGATGTCATTCCTTCCTTGCATAATATAGGGTTTCTTCCTTTTAGCGGAAACATCTATCTAGGGTTTTATCACGAAACCCAAGACTTCATTATCCTTCAAAATTAATCTAGGGTTTACAACCCCTATTCTTTCACAACTCCTTTTATAAGACCAACCATCTTTGTATGTGTTAATTCTCCTTTCCATATCTCAATGAACAATCATGGATATACTAGACTTATTAAGGATCTTAATAAATGTGATATATCTTTCTCATAAGAGCATACTTGGTGGTTGCTTCAACATTACTTACCATGATACTCTTGCAAATATGTATTTTCGACTTAGCATTGATTTTTTACTTTTTCAATCCAAGCTTTTAGCCTTCATAATAGAAATAATAAGGGTTCATTAAGTTCTTCAAAGGACTAATCTTACTTTTGGTTTTCATACTTGAAAAAGAGGGTTCAACCTCTTTGTCATATTCAATGTACTAGCTTCATCAAGGCATGCTTTCTTTAAATGTATATTAATGATCTTTTTCATTCCAAAGAATAGATTCTAGGGTTGAGCATCCATATTTCATATTTGAAAAATATGTATCATCCTGTAGTACCCAAACACCTTGACATAATCAATATTAGCAAAAAATGTTATGCATCTTCTAGGAATTTTTACTTAGCAGTGGAAGGTATCAAAACTATGTAGCTTTAAAACAATGTCCTAGTTCATAAATACAATGGCCACATTTTACAAGGGAAGAAAACGGATCTGTTATGCCATACTTCAAATTAATATTGGTCACATATTTCTCTTGTGACTTTGTCTTTCCAGTATCTGAATTATGATAATGCCATTACCCTTTTAAAATATTAAGATGAATTTAATGCTTCTAATCTCTTGTGTATCTTAACACTGAACATGTAGGAAAAATACTTCTTTAATTGTCATCGTAACCGGCCTTTGGGAGATAATAGATTAGGCCTTTGACACAATCCTATGACCTAACTAAGGGGTAGATAAAATAACCTGTTTAATCTCTTGTGAATATACTTATAAGTCAAGCATATTTATTGGCAAGGCTATTATATATTATTCCTTCTAGCTGAAGCCTAAGAACCTTAGATTTCAAATAAAATCATTGTGATCAAAGTGAGTGATAATACATACCTTATATTCCAAGCATCAATCTTTAGAGTTTTGGGAGACTTATTTATAACATTTCTTGACCATTGTATTCTCAAGCCTCATACTTATCATTGAAAATCACTTCAATGTGCTTGTATGGAAATGATGTCTTTAAACTATATGAATTGTATCTTATATCAGACCTAGTAGCCATAAGTATGAAACCTGTCATTTACACTAAAATATCAGTCCTTCTTCTTAGACAATATGTATTGTATCTTGTATCCATGTTAGATATTCAAGGGGAAATGGGCATGAAGTTCATCAAACACTTCAAACTAATACATTAGTCCAGTCCCTTCCTTTAAGTACAATGACCTTCGTAACTCAAGAATTGAATATAGACCTCATGACTTTACTGACTTATCTCCAGATATAGACATTTATAATTTATTTTAATTTTTTTCTTCAAAGTAACATAAGTTTGGCTCCTCAAGAAATTAAGTGACTCAACTTCTTCAGTTCATCCTTTCAACAAATATTGACCAACAATTTGTTCTTCTTCATATCTGACTTTCACATCTGAGGCTTCTCAGGCTGAGACAAATTTTGTGGCTTTCGTGCAACCATATTCGGCTCCTACAACCAAATTAAACCTCTTGAGGAATTTCAGAATTTTGAAGCACAAAATTCCAGTAAGGTATTTCGACGTTTGACAGTAGGTTTAAACTGAGGCTTGTTAGGCCTCTTCTGAAGCTCAATCTTCCTTCCTTTGTATAGAACACAACTTATCTTTCCATACAAGCTTTCGGTGGTTCATTTTTCTTGTTTCGACCCTAATCTGAGATTCTTATACCCTCCCGAGGTCTCTCAGATTCTTGCTCAAATTGAACTACGGCTTCGACCCTTTTCTTCTTATGCTACTAGACAAATCTAGACTTCGTTCCTTATTTAAGAAGAATAGTACTGTGAATTCGAGGGATGATGATAGAATAATCCCTAGAGGATATCTTGAAGTAGATTGGCTTATTTTAAGGCTGTTATTTTACCCACACTCTGATACCATATTGATTTTTTTATAGGTATTCATATGATAATTACTTCTAATGAATTTCACTTTAGATTCTTTCATATTCGCATTAATCATTAATTAATTGCACAAAATATTTTGAACAATAGACATTAGGATCATAAAGAGATAATCAAATCATGAACACAAGCATTTACTTGTTGTAAATTGGTTTCCCGATCCATCGCATTCATACATGTTTTAATTGAAGTTTTGAACCAACCACTTTGGTTCATCATTGGCAAGAAAGAGAAATGTGAAAGACTGATCAAACCAAGGTTTTAATAAATAGTTAAAGAATAGGTGGAAAGGAAGAGGCTACTAGAAAACCCTAAAAGAATAAAAAGAAAGCTTTTTAATTATAAATTAGGAATGTGTAAGTTATAGCATTGATATGATTGACTAGATAGATTAATAACTAATGCAATTCATTAAGGGTTATATGCCAAAGTAGGGTATATTTATAAATTAATTGTGTTGGATGTAGATAAATCACTTCATGTATTGATATTAAGATATAAATGTATAGAAAAAGTCCTAATTATTAGTCTAATATTATATATATTAATGTAGGTTAATTTTGTTATTTATAAATTAATTAATTTTTGATATTTTAATAAAACTTTATATGATATACTAATGTTGTAAAATTAATGTGTATGAATGAGTTAATATAATAAAATAAAAGGTTATTATTTCATATTATACATAATTATCTTATATAATATGAGGATTTATGTTAGAATAATTATACATATATTAAAAGCCTCAAGGGGAGGGGGGTTTGGAAGAGAATGATTTGGATGTTAAAGTAGGAATCTAATTCTCACTTATAATCCATCATTCATCACTATTAAGGTTATTGAGATGTTTATTAATTTCTATGGCCTCCCTATTTTTCTATGGAAATAGTGATCAATTTTAGCCAAGATGTGGGTCTCGCTAATGCAAATTTGATGTTGGTTTTATTGGAATGTTCAGCTAATGCAGAAGTTTTGGAATGATTATGTTTTATGTTAGTGGAGTGTTCTTGGATTCTAATATTGATCGATCGACCAGTTTCCCCAACATAAGGTTTTCCATAAGAAGAAGGGATTAAATAAACACCTTTTTGACACATAGGGTGTATGGGATCTTTTACAGAATTTGGATGATTGTGGATTGTGTTTATAGGTTTGAAGTTGGTCATAATGTTATTCTTTTTAAGGATGTGGGCTATCTTTTCAGTGGTCCCGAGGATGTATGAGAGGTTAACTTTACTAACAAGCATTTACCCTGGGAAAACCCACATAAGGGAAAAACCCAACAACCTTTTCTTAGAGAAATAATTAAGTTCAATAGAGATACATCAAGTCAACATAAATTCAAACACAATCTTGGTCACACCTGGTCAACTTCCTTTTAGATAAGTCTCATACCTCTCTATTTTGCTTTAAATCATTGCCTCAGATCCACCCTCTGTACTACCTCAGATCCATCCTTTTGTCTTCCCTCAGACTCGTCCATTATTCTGCCTCAGGGCCACCAAATGTACTTCCTTAGATGTGTTAAAATTTGGTAGCCTTGGGAAAAAATTCCCTAAGGAAAACCATAAGCTCCCAAGAGAAAACCCTTGATAAATCTGGCACTCGCGGCATTTTTGGACAAGAAGACTGCAATCTGGCACTTGTGGCATTTTCGGACAACAAGAATGCAATCTTTAAATATGGAGGGCCAGAAATAGCAAGCGCACATGATCTTGTGAGCAGTGGCGTAGCGAGACAAATGACCACCACATGCGCCAGAATGACAGTCATTTAAGACTCTTTCAACCTCATTGAGAGTTAAGCATTGGTGAAGAATCGAATCAACACCAACGTGGTATAAAGTATCCCCAATGATGTGGTAAGGTTGGGATTGATGCCGAATGTGTCGATGATCATCTTTGGACAATGCAGACCGAAAGGTAGAAGTTTGGAGATACATGATGATATCACCATACCAAGGATCAAGAGTGATAATCAGAAAGAGGGTCTCATCAGGGAGCTGCTTATCAGCACCAATAGGGAGAGAAGTAGAGGGAAAAGAGAAAATCAACTCAGCAAATACAAGTGATTTCTTCAATTTGGCAGTGGTGAATACCAAATCGAATTCCTGGAGGATGACAATCCACTTGGAATATTTGCCCCCAAGTAAATGACGAGTCAAAATATAAGTCATGGGGTTGCAATCGGAAATCATGGTTGTAGTGCAGAGGAGAATATATTGAACAACCTGAACAACAGCCAAAGCCAATTTCTTGACATGAGCATAACGAGTCTAAATATCGAGAAGATTGCAACTAAGCTAATAAATGACATGTTCATGACCTTCGTCATCGTCTTGCACCAATACCATAGAAATAGTGCTAGAAGCTGCAACGAGATAGAGGAAATAATCATGATGATAGTTTGAAGGGTGCAATAAAGGAGCATTAATGAGGACAACTCTCAAGTCATCAAAATAATTTTGGGCAGTATCACCCCAAAGAAATGGAGTTCCTTGCTTAAGTAATCGGGTGAACCCTGAAGCTAGCTCAGCATAGTTAGGCACAAAGCAATGAAGGAAATTTTCTTTCCCTTGCAGACTCTGTAATTGATGCAACGAAGAGGGAGGTGGTAGATTAACAATAGCCTCGACTTTGAGAGTATCAAGACGAATACCATTCTTCGAAAAAATAAAACCGAGAAGTCGCCCAGACTCAACGCAGAAGACACACTTATGCGGGTTAAGCCGAACGTTATAGTGTCTACAACGAAGAAAGATTTGTCGAAGATGATCTAGATGGTCATGGGACTTACATGAATGAACAGGAAGATCATCAAGATAAGGCTGAACAATGTTTTTAATGTCATGAAAAACATAGGACATCGCACGTTGGAAAGTATCCCCAACATTCTTAAGGCCAAAAAGGAGCTTTTTATATGCAAAAGTCTCCCACGGACAGATAAAGGTGGTCTTGTGTTGATCAGCCGGTGAAATGTTTATCTGGTTATGTATTAATGTCATGAAAAGCATAAGACATCGCATGTTGGAAATTAGCCCCAACATTCTTAAGGCCAAAAGGGAGCTTTTTATATGCAAAAGTCCCCCACGGACAGATAAAGGCGGTCTTGTGTTGATCAGCCGGTGAAATGTTTATCTGGCTATAACTAGAAAAACCATCCATAAAGGAAAAAATCTCACTCCCGACACATTCATCTATAATCTGGTCTATAAAAGGAGTGGGATAATTGTCTTTTAGACATGCATGATTAGTGTCATAGTAATCAACACAGACACGAATGGTGCCTTGTTTCGTGTTCACCGGTATGATGTTGGGCACCCAATCTCTTAGAGGTATATGATAAATAAAACCCTCTTTAAGAAGTTTTTCAACTTCTCCCTTAATGACGACTGCTTTTCTAGGGTGCACAGGACGAAGCTGTTGACGAACAGGCTTCACGTTAGGATAAGTCAGAATTTCATGCACGACTATACTTGGGTCAATGCTGGGCATTTCTTCATTCGACCATGCAAAAACATATCGAAACTCTTGAAAAAGGTGAGTATAAATCTTGATCTCATCAGGAGAACAAGTTACCCCAATATGAACGTGTTCAACGATACCAGGTTTAACAGAAATGTCAATAGGAATCGTTTGGGTAATATTACCCATGTGCCCTTTAGACCAGTCTTCATGGGTCATGATAGGCGTATGAAGTGGTTGGGTCGGGAAATGAGAAGAGAACTTCTCAAGACAGGTAGACATGACTTCCAGGCCAGGTAAGAAGGAGGAATGATGAGTAACATTCCAAGGTGCTTCCTCAAGAGACATAATTTCCATGATACTTTTGTCAGTAGGAAACGTCTCGATTAAGGGATCGGAATAATCCGAAGAACCAAGCCAAGGAGATTGAGAATATGCGTCAAGAGACAAACCCAAAGAAGCATAATCAGTAGATACCGAGGCCGAAGCTGAAACAATCTCCACATAATTAATCTTGGTGGGGCTTAACGACATGACATCACCCCATGAATCAACTTGATGAGGAGGGGGAATGACCCAAGGATCGGACTTAACCGAGATCACGTTGACTGAGGCAACATTCAGAGGTGGGAGAGGAAAAATACCCATTAAGGCAGGATCTTTGAAAAGTCCAGCCCCCACACTCTCATATGGAGCACCGGTATGCTTCACGTAAGGAACATTGCCATCCGAGGAGGCAGAGGCAAAGAAGGACAATTGGTCGACCGTGAAGATTTTCCCTTGATAAGGAAAACAAAGCACGCGGAAAAGAGAGGAGGCTACACAATGCATATCATGGGTCCAAATCTGCCCGAGTAGAAGATTATAGTTAAGATTTGCATCAACAATTTCTACTTCGACATTAAATGTCATACCTTCCAAGGTAATGGAAAGATTGGGAAGGACACTGAATGGTCGAGAATCATGTCCATTAAAGGCTTCCAATGTGTTAGGTGATTGGTTCAGGGTGGTAGAATCAATTTCCTTACAACAAGAGACAGACATGATGCAGGTGGAAGCACCTTCATGAATGATGGTCCTATGAATCGTCTTTTCATTAGTTATCACTTGAATGAGAAAGGAAATCTAATGGGGTAAGTGCGGAACATGGTTTTCCAGATCAAAGAAAATGAGATTAGAATCAGATGGATCAAAACCTCCAATGGCCGATAGTAATGCTTTCCGCTGAGAGGGACAAATTTGAAGGACCTCGAGGGAAGACATGGCTGATGGTGCTTGAGCTACATCCTCAACAATATTATAGTGCTGAGCGGCTCGAGCATTCGAATTATACGATAACTTTCGCAGTACACCTCGAGAGGGTGGTCAAACAACAAAATCAGGACTAAGTCGCTCTATATGAAGAGGACTAGAGGTAGACGAGATAGAAGAGGAAGGGGTATTTCCATTATCTTTCCCTGCCGTAAGAGGAGGGGTTTGATAATACTTAGTTCTAGTAGCCACATTTATAGGCGTATTCATCATAAACACTTGGGAACCTGCGGAAGCTGAAGACTGAGGTTGGTCTACCATTTGGGTCTACTGGGATGGAAAGGGTTCTTTTAAAATAACCGGGGTCCCTTTTATTAAGCGACTAAATTCGAATTGTCGGGGACAATCTTTAGCCTAATGATACTCCTCACAGATGCAGTAAGGATACTTTGACTTTCTTTGAGAAGCATCACTAGTAGAAGATTTAGGCGAGCCCTGTTTCGGGGCATCGACTTTGGCCTTACCTTTGCCCTTATTTTTACCCTTATAGGTTTTGTTTGTTGCGATAGACTGGACAACATGAACCTCAGAGGTATGACTAGGACCATATGAGTTTCTAGAGGCATCATTTGAACTAGTGTTCAAGACTGATTTTTGCTTTGAAGAAGAGTTTGTAGGAGTTTGAGACACGAAACCAATCACTCCATCAACAGGTGGTGTAACCGGAGACTTTGATTCTGTCAGATCTAATGATGGTCTTGGAGCATCGGGTAACATCTTATATAATGTGCCAGACTGCGAGTAGACTAGGTCTAAATACACGACACGAGCGATGGCTTTCTCCTTAGTAACACACCCACCCATAGCTATGTCCCTAGAAATTGGGTCGACAAATGATTTTGTGAACCATTCTGTCAGCAATTGATCAATAATTTCAAACTTGATCAGGCAATGACGATGTCTCCATTAGTGGATGTGGTCAGAGATATGGGTCATGGTGTCTTGCTTAAGTGACATAAGCAGATAGGTGCCAATTTCATAGTGAACTAGCATTTGGAAATGAGTCAGGAAAGCCATAGTGAGAGAGTTGAAGTCACCATAGGCACCTCGAGGAAATTCGATGTACCATTTTGCTGCAGCCCCTATGAGAGTTATTTGAAAAGGTTGGAGATGGATGGAATCATCGATGTACGAATTGGAGGAGCATTAGAGGTGATATGCCATCACGTGGGCTTGTGGATCCTGCTTCTCTTTTCCCTAAAATTTGGGTAAATCGCTCGAAACCCTCGTTGGAACTAGAGGCCAATAAGGCGAATGAAGGATAGGATCATTGGTGAGACTCAAAACATTTGACAGTTCCAACGTGGCCAAGAAAGGCAATTGCATGTTAAAAGGCATGTAAGGCCTTTGAGTAGACCCAAATTGCAGAACCCATCCTTGTTGGTAAGGATTTTTCCCCCACAATGGAGGATTTTGTCCATATGGAATCTGATTTTGCCCCCACTGAAGGTTTCCTTGCCCATAGGGAGGATTATTTCCTGGGTATATTTGATACTGTCTTGCCATAGGCCGCTAATAGGCATATGGGTTAAAAGGATGTTGAACCTGTTGACCTTGGACGTAAGGATTTTGAACATGTTGACCTTGGACATATGGATTTTGAACCTGTTATTGAGTCCCAAACTTACATCTTCCCTACATACCTTTTTAGCCTTTTTCTCCAGTTACCTGAACCTCCAAGCTATCAAATCATTACATATTAGTTTAAAAAGAGCATATAAATGGTTTCCTAACTATGTCTTGTGACTGCTGTTTGATTTAGATTTTTGCTCAGTTAGCTGCGGAATCTTGTCACTTTCCGCAGCCAGAATCAGTTTCCGCAACCTTTTTGTTAAAGTCTATGCTACAGGTGTCTACTGAAGAATCCAGCCACATGGGCAAGCTACAAATGATGTGGACATGGAACGTGTCCCCTTGGTTCAACTGAATCACTCACAGAAGCCTGCGGTCAAAGCCGGTCAAAAGGTGGTCAACGCTAGGAGTTTTGCGTTGGCAGGATTCTGTTTTTCATCACGTGGAGGATTTCGTGGCAAGATCCTGAGATTTAGGAGGTGTGCTAACACCTCGAGACTGCCCGTGAACTGAATCCAACAAACCACCCTCCTTGGATTTATTTCCCACGACTACCATGCTGCTAGATTTCCAAATATGGTCTTTTACGTGTCTGTCTACCAGCGCAGACCTTAGGAATTAGTTATGTATTTCCTGCTATAAATAAAGCATCTTCATATGCGTATAGGTTAGCTAATGATATTTAATCTTGACTATTTTTACGAGCCACCGAGCCGAGACTTAGTCTTTATTTTATGACTATATTGCAATATATGAGAAGACACTGCTTTTGAGTTCAAATCCATGATTGGTTTCTGATTGGCCGAGGTTGCAGAGGGCCCCTGTACACCAAGGTCTTGTAGTTACTATATAGCTTCATGTTTTTCTTCATTTTACGCTCTTGATGCCATAGATGTTTGTTGTATATATTACATTGCTCATGGTATTTATGATGTTTGCTGTCCATAGCTTATTTTATGCTTTCAATTGACTGTCAATTGATCAGTGTTTTCATTTCAGATTCTAATAGAAAGCCTGAGCAGTGCATATAGCTTTTTGATGACTAATAACATGATGGAATTATCTTGTCCTTCTGCTGATTTGTTTTCTTAGTTCTAATTCTAGCACTTTTTATTTCTTTAGTTTTGCTTGGTTCATTTACTTTTCTGTAAGATAGATATTAGACTATTCATATCATTTTTGAGTTACCTCCTATAGCCAGAGCGAGTCAAATGGTGAGGAATTGAGTGTGAATGCATAGTTTGATACTAGTTTATTTACTTTTGCAAGTTAGTGATTAGATTACTCATATCATTCTCGGTTACCTCCTATAGCTAGAGCGAGTCGAATGGTGAGGGATTGTAGGATGAATGTGTAGTTTGATCTTAGTTTTATTTTATGCAATTTAGATATCAGATTACTTAATTTGTTTATGATTACCTCCTATAGCCAGAGTGAGCCGAATGGTGAGGGGTGAAAAATGAGTTGATGTGATATGATTTAGTTTACTTTTCTTACAGTTTTTGAATTGCTTTGAGTTCAGCCTTTTCCTTTTTATACAACAGAAAGGATACTGGGTTTCATAGTCACTAGTTCACTATTTTGTTTAATTAGAATCTAGGCACATCTTGATTTCATCATTGTAAGTTTGAAAACCTTTGGAACACTTTGAAGTTTGGAAATTATTTTAAAGGCACCATTACCTTGAATACTTTTGTCCATACTTGATTATTAGAATTACCATCTCACATTAGGGAATCAAAAGGAAGATAAATCCAAAAACAAATCAAAAACTAAAAACGACAAAGAAATAAGAAAACAATTATCTTGCATATATAGTGCACTTCACTTCAGCAGTTTACGACTCCCGGATTGACAATTTATATAGCAATTTAGGACACACTAAATT
>APFE030999219.1:0-13360 GCA_000404065.3 Pinus taeda
CCAATGGATCTGAAATTAGAAGAGGTTTTGGACAAATGAAATTGAAAACAATAACTCAGAAAATTGATTTTGTTTCCAAAATTCGGAGCCTGATGTTCTGCCTGATTTTTGGCCCAATAAATGATCCAATCTGTTGGTGAAACCTCCTCCAAAATGTTCTCCTTGATTTTCTCTTTCCAATGAGCCATCCTAGGCCTCATTTGGCCAAGTAGAACTCAAGTTATGAGCTTCCAAAGTTGATGGGTCAAATCTGATATAAATCTGGAAATTCTGTTGCTGGGCTAAAAAATGAGAATTTGAATTAAAAATTTAAATCCTAAATTAGTCCTTAATTAATTCTAATTTAATTACTAATTATAAACTAACTAACGAATATCTAATTAACTATTTATAAACAAATTAAATCTACTTAAACTATTCTAAAATAATATTAAATCTAAATTAAATAAATCAATTAATGGTTTATAAATAATTAAATTGAAACTATTAATTAAATAATATATATAATTCTAAGATAATATAATATATATTCATAATTAATTAAAAAATATTTTTATACATAATAATAAACAACTTTTAATATATATTACCCTACCTCATTCCTAACTTATTTCACTCATATATATAAACTACACTAACCTACAGCATACGTTTTAACTCCATACTTAAACTAATATAACAATCCATGCCATAACTAATATATACTAAAACTTAACCATATTATCCTACGTCATTCCTTTATTAACTTATTCAAACCAACGTTAAAATACACTAACCTTCAGCATACATTTTAACTCCACTCATTCGTATTACTCACATGTCATTAAATAAGTCGCTTTTTAAAATTATGAAATGGAGTTATGGCATGCCCCTTATGCTTTTTCGCATCGGCATATCGGGAGGAAGGGGATATCGGGGGTACATGCGAAATGTGATGTTTTGAAGCCCGATGCAATATCATGCTTATGCCCGATGCGATAAAAATACCTTTGAAACTAATACAACACGTTTTGGCTTTAACCCCCACGATTTATGCTTTGTCGGTTATCGGTACTTCGGGAGGATGAATGTATTGGTTTTATGACTTTGAATGCATTGGCAAATCGGGAAGGTGGAGATATCGGGGATTCAAAAAATGGGTTGCGAATAACACTTCCGACCCGATATATATCGCATCGGGGTATGGTATTGTGTCGGGGTTGTTTAAAACATGTTGCGAATAAAACCTCCGATGCGATAACGTATTTTAATTTATTTATTATATTTTATACTTAAGATTTTTTAATTTAATTAAATTTAATTAAATAATATTAAATATTATCTTTTTGGTTTGTTTTAAATTTTAATTTAATTTAATTATGGAATTATAATATATTAATTAATTTGATTATTTAAAATTTAATTTTAAAACTTTAAATTTTTCATTTTTTGTTTTATTTTTAGTGAAACAGAGTTAAATTTCTAAACTACAGCCACTTGACTGATTGGGTTTTTTAGTTTTAGGATTTGATTTGGAATTTAAAATGAATTTCTTAAAACCCCGATAATTAATAATTTGGCTGCATGATGAAAACTGAAAAATGTTAGGAAAACTTGCTACGGGTTAATATTTAAAATGAATGCCTTATTGAACTAATTTATTTACAAAATGCAATATTGTACATTTTATACATTTTTAACCCAGGCTAGATAAATAATGAGACTTCAAATGAGTGCCATTTTCAAACCAGTTGACCAAATGAGGCGAAACAAGTGTCAATGAGAAGCTTGTAAAAAATCGATTCTAACAAAGCAATCAAAACAAGAATCCAAAGAAAACTAAAAATTAACGAAAGCGTAGGGCAATCAACTAAAATAAAAATCCAAAAGGGTGCTTAGCCAAATTTTTATAGAAAGGGTCCCCATTATTTGAGTTGAGCAAGTCAAAAGTGGGGGGGTTGTGTTTTTACCACAACAATGGCGACACGCGGGAGAAGAAACAGTTATCTCTGCTTGATATGAATGAGATTTTCCAAAAATTACAGTAAAAATAATCAAAGAAGAGAGAATTATTTTTTGGGATGCTTGACTTGGTTCATTAATCTTAATAAAAACAAGAATCATCTAACTGTAATTTTTCTTAAAATTTCTCATAAATTAAAATATTTCAAAATTCTATATCATTCATTAATTAGCTGAAGGGATAAAGCAGGGGTAACTTTACAGCTTAGCTTTTAAGATATACTCATTTGTCATAGGTAGAGCCACTGTTGCCAGCAAACATCTATAGTTTCGACAGGGTTACCTTTTAATCATAAATGATTCAGAATCCCATCTATTTAAGAATTATTGATCTAGAGATAAATCCATTTATATATGTTTATTTTCTTTGAATTTTTATTTTTTTATTTCTCTTAAAAGCCATTGTCCTAGTTTGGTGGCCAGATAGTTGATAATGCCATTCACTAGTTAAAATTGGACTGAACAAGCTGGCTCGTGATGAGACCCCTTGTCTTATAATTGTTTGCAATCATAAGCCATTACCCTGGTTTGTTTAGCAGTGTTGGTAATGTCAGCCTATTTTCCCCCATGATCATGGTAAGCAGGCTCACGATGAGACCTCTTATCTTTTAAGTTCAAATATATTTCTGGATTATTCTCTAGAAAAATAAGACTTGTTGAGACAGGGAGAATCATTGACTCCTTAAGAGTTAAGAATGAAAATTTCAGAGTTAGAGGTGCTTTGCTGTAAAGTGTCTTTACTTGGTTATAAATAACTTTTCTTGACTGATAATAAAACTTTGAAAGATCTTAATAAAATTTTGAAATCTCAAAATGATTACAATTTTGATGAAAAATGAAATTTTGCAGATTTTATGATACTTTGCCAATTTCTCTTGATTGACAATCTCTTCCTTAAGTATATCTACTTTAAAAATAAGAAAATCAAAACTTTACTAAGAGATTTAAGAAAAAGTTAATAGGTGACTATTAACAATTTTTCTCCATGTATGCTGACCATTGTTAGGTAACAAGTAGGCCTTCCATATGAATAATGGCAAAGTCACCAAAACCAAAACCAAAAACTAAAAGAAAAGAAGTCTTATGCTAAAGTGAGGAAAGAAATCAGCTAACGAAATTAAAATGAAGAAATGTGAAAAATGAAAGAAAATCCAAGTTCCAAAAGATAAACTCAAACAAAAATGTTTATACCAATGTCTCGAACAATATGAAGAAAAATAAAATAAGCGTGTAACCATTTCTTCTTATGTCGAGTATTTAGAAAAATCATACCTTGCGGGGTTGTAAATGCTTTAGGCCTTTTTGGATAGCAGGGATGATTAAAATTCAGCCACAATGAATACTTTCTGTCTAATATCAATCTTCTTGTTTCAAGGCATCATTCTAATTATTTTCTAATAAAAATAAGATGCCTAAATAACCAAACTAAAGGTTGAAAAACTTCCTGATGTAGATGTTTCGATGAAGATTATCGCTGCTTCTTGGAGTTAAGCCAAAATAAGAGTATGGACCTTGAAAATCTGATTTGGTCGAAGATTGAAAGATTTCATGGAGAGCTGCAAAACAGAGTTTTATATCATCATAATTTTAAAAACAAAAATGAAACTAGAGTGATGAAATGGAAATTAATGAAAGTGGGTACATGAATCTTACCATTGGATCATTGCTTTTGATCTTACCTGAAAGGTATCAGTTTCTCCAAAGTGGCTGACTTCTTATTTTAATTAACATTAAAAACATGAAGAAGTCAAACGAACCAAAATCCTATAACCCAAAATCATTATTTATTTTATTTACACTAAAGCAAGCAGTAAAACGTAAAAATGAAATACCTAGTGTTCAAGGGAGTTGAAATTAAAGCAAATGCATCAAAAATGAGAATGAGAATTTGCAGCAATGTCTGTTTCTCAAAATATCACAAGTTTCATATAAATTCCATGATTTTATAAATAGTTCGGAATCAAGACGAAATCTACGATAATAAAATTTAAATATGAAGATAGAGAGGTCTTGAATTCCATTTTAATTATGGAATTATATATTTAAACTAAAATGTATGAGAAATTAAAATAATTTGAATATGCTGCAAATTGGTCATTAACTGCTTTCTTACCATAGTGGTTACCCAAGTTCGCTTTTAAAATAACACATTGCCGTATCGGATGATTCACATAACATGTTTCTTCACCATGCTTCAAATTTAATCTGCAGAAATTCACCTTTATTGCTATGCCATATATCAATTAAATGTTAATGGCTCAAAGGCACGCATTGGAAGCTATCGCATCGGAGGTTGCAATGGCAAATTGCTGATAAGAACATGTGCAATGAAATGAAGAAATCGCGTTATTAAAGAAATATTATATCGGGGATTGGGGAATATTGACACCTTGCTTCCCACATCGCGCATCGCACATCGCAAAATCAGAGATTTGATGTAAGCATAAATAACAATGCGACGAAGCGATTGCGATATCGGCGATTGGCAAACTTTTGGTACCCGATGTAACACAGTATAATTTTTGCGATGCCGATATGTGATGAAGAGCGGACCCGATAACTTTTTATGATGGGATTTTAATAACATATCAGATCTGAGATATCGGCCATAAATAAAACTGCAAGGAAGCCATTGCGATATCGGCGATGCGATGGATGACGCAAATCGACGATCGGCAATCTTAAGCACCCGATGCAACACAATATGATTGCTACGATGCCGATATGCGATGAATGACGTAGCTAATCGGCGATCGCGATCGACAATATTATGTGCATGATTTAAAAATTCTCAATACGCCGATATGTGATGAAGAATGAACCCGATAATTTTATGATGAAAATTTAATAACATATCGGATCCGGAACATCAGTCCTTTTAAAGTTATGTTCTTACCATTATTGCGATTGAACGGATGCGATATTTTATGAATTTGATTTGAGTTTCATATCGGGTCCGGAATTATGTGGTCATCGCAATATCGGTAAAGTCGATTATCGGAGATCGGCGATTCATATTCATGGAAGTATACTTTACTTGGAAAGCTTCGATATGCGAAATGCAATATGGCATATGAGTGTGATAATACATCGGAGGTCTTCAATGAACAATTTATCAAAAGAAATATTAAAAACTACTTCCGATGAAATCTTATGATGCGAATGGTCTTATGATATTTCTTGAAATTTCAATTGGGTTTTCTTAATGAATGAAAGCAAAGCTACAAAAATGCTTGAATTCTAATAAATCAGAATTGAATTTCCTTGAACCTATTTGCAAATTTGAAATGAGTTCGCTGCTTACTTCAAGTTTTGAAAAGAAATAAAAACCTGCAAATAAAACAGAACATAAATAAAAAATAAAGTAAGGAAAAGAGAAACTAATAAGAGATGAGAACAAAATTGTAAATGCATACCTGGAAAGAATTTGTTTGTAAATTTTACCTGATAATCTTCAAATTCTTCCTTCGATTAAAATCATCTCATTATTTATTCTAAATCTGAGTGTGGAATCAACCTAAATGAAATCAATCATTCATGTTCATGGAATATAAAATTTACCATAAATAAATATGAAACTATGCTTCCCTTTCGAAGTGAAGTAACAATTTATTACCTCTGCTCATTCCGAATTAATCTTGAGAAAAATCTGAATTGTTATAGTGACTTTTTAATAATGCCTTTAGTAGATAAACATGATGCGTTTTACAGCATCAGATAATAAACTAAAGATTAGAATGAGATTAAGTCACTTAATTGTAGAAAAATATCAAAACAGATTTAAATGTGTGCACTTGGTAAAATGGGCATCCTTAAGATCAGTTTTTTGGCAAATTCCGAGGAATATAATATGAACTTCATATGATTGTCGTGACAGATTAGATTGACTGATAATGATTGAATTAGAATTAGGCTTATCATAGTCAATCATACATCTCATGGATAATGGGATCATGAAGCTTTTATATCCTCAAATCCTTACCATAGAAATTTCAAAAGAAAATCTTAGAAGGAAATCTCGAAATGAAGAAAAGTGGCTTTGAGGCCATTGATGCCAAGTGAAACTTTAATTGACTTTGATCAAGACATTATTGAAAATAGGCAGAGCAGAGATATCGCTATAAGAAATTTCAAAAAGGAAAGCAAGAATTAAAATTTTTTGATAAGGAAATTTTTTTCCACTGAACATGTATGAGGAGGCTGATTGCTTTGTTTTATTTTTTAATCTACATAACTAATGCAAATAAATTAACTACATAAAACAAGCTAAATTAATTCTACCCCTATTCTAACCATATACATGAAAGTGACTAGGTATAGTCATATTTCCAGTGTAGCCATTTTCTCATTTTTATTCCCGCGTTTATGTATAGTTCAAATGTTAGTAATAAAAATCTAACTAAACTAAGGCAATTAAATCTGAAATCATAATTTATAATTATTGTTAGCAACTTGGTTAAAATCTCCTTCTCTTGAAATTTCCTTTCCAATTGAATACCAATTGGATCATAAAAATCTGGATGGATTTCTATTAAGGATTGAGCAATGTTCGAAGGGAGGGATAACATGCCAGATTGTGAAGATGAGCTTTTAGATTCTTTGACCTGAAAAAATTTGTTAGTGTTATGTACAAATCTTAAATCATTGACAATTTTCCTTGAAGGAAAAAGTTCCAAACAATTTTCAAACGAGTCAATGAAAAATGGATGGAAGCCTTTCAAATAAAATGTCAATTTATTAATTGAATTGAATTGTTGGCCAGATTGCAAAAATACATTCTCTTGTTGACATTGCCTTTGGAAAGATAGAAGCTTTTGATGAAACATTAGCATTGATATAAATTGGAATATTAATACCTTTCGATGCTGATGATTATAATATGAAACTTGAATTTCCCAATTGGGCAATGCATCAATTGAGTGTTTGATAGTAAGGCGTTCAGTATGCCAGCGAAAAGTGTGAAAATTTTGCAAAATAAAATCAGAAAATAAATCTAAGTTTAAAAAAATAGCTGTGAAAGAAAAATTAAAATGAAATCACTATTTGTACAACTAATGTTACAGCACATTTGGGATCGTTTTGAAATGATTTCATTTTCACAAGGAATGGCCAGAATTATGGAATTTGAAAAATTTTGAATTCCAACTTGTGAATTAGAAAAAGAATTATGATTATGAGTAGGAATGAGAGTTTGATCATGATATGAATCATAAATTGGAATGTTTTCTTGAATAATGAAATCATGAAGATAATTAGCTACTCTAAAATGAGGGTTGGTTGGTATAATTCCTAAATTGAAGCGTTCCTCATTTTCAGATGTTATTTGAATTTTCTCATGAGGATTCTCTTGAGAGGAATCAACATCCTCAATGTCAGAGTAATTATCATAAATGACCTCACAAGATTCTCTAGAATTCCCTTCAATCTCATCCCATATATCAAAACAAGGAGAGACAAAAATTTCATGTTCATTGGCAAAATAATGATCATTAATTGCTTCTCTATCTTGATAAAAAATTAATGGTAATTCATTTAAATTAGCCTCTTTAATTTCTGGAATATCATTAATACGAAGAGGAAAAATATTACCATCATTGAAAATATCGGGATAAAGGGAAAAGTGTGAACCTGAAACAATGCATTTAAAACTGTCTCTACTTGAGATCTCTTGTGCATTATGCTCATTGTAAATTTCAGATTGCAGATCATTCATTTGCGTGCATATGCTTTCTTGAAGAACGCTGCTCTGATTTCGGAATTTGTTCATCATGTAGAAATTCAGAAATTTGTACAGCAGTTTGCATTTTATTTGGTTTGATTGCTGCTTGTACTTGCTGATTTGCAATTTGATTTTCCGAATTTACTTCAAAGTAGCTTTTTGATTTCAAGGCGGCTTTTTCTCCAAAATTGCTATTGTTGTCTTCTTGCATTTGAATGGAAATATTTTCCAAGCTTTGTGAAACCACTTCATCAGCATTTATTTGCACATCCATGTTGGGATTTTCATTTATGTTGGAAGGGGATGAAACAAAACTTGAACTAATTTCTTATGGATTGGGAATGGGAGGCAGAGAACAAACATATTCAAACCAATCTAATGATTCTTTTTCCGTAGGCTTATCTTCGTCTTTAAATCGTAAGCAATTCAAATGAAATCGAATATGAAAATCATTAACAGACTCATTTTTAAACCTTCGTAGATATTCAATTTCTTCACATACCTGTTCATAATCGTAGTCGTCAAATTTAGAAATGAAAATTGTAACAAATTGATCCCACCTGTGGATTGAGGCAACTGGAAGAGTTCTACACCAGCTTCTCGCTTTTGCTGCAAATGTGAGAGTAAAAATCCTACATAAAATGCCTTCATCAATTCCTTGAAAATTGTAATTTGAAACATTTTGAATAAATTGAAAGACATGATTAAAAGCAGAAGAATTTCTCTTACCATTAAACTTTGCCTGAGACAAGAGTCTTACCACTTCGGGTGGAGTGTTGGAAGATGCACGTCCATGGATACAACTCCAAAGTGGAAGTTTAAGAGGAGTCATCACAATAAATAAAATATTAAAATTGAAAAGACTCCAACAGACAAATTTCTCAGGCCCTCCTTCTAGCGCCAAAAATGTTGATGCCTCGAAAATCGCTGCAACAACATTGGGGGATAACCACCCGGTCCGGACCTTAAAAGCAGCTCCTTTTCCGTTTAGTGTGGTGGCTCCGACTGTTCATCTAGGTCCAGTTACCTTCTCCCTATTGCTATTGGTTTATAATGTATCTTTAACTACCAATAGACATGGACATCAGATCACTTCTCCTTGCTGATCAGGCAAGAGAATGACCCTTAAGCTGATTTGGGTTCAGCCAAACCACAACTAAAATTTTGCCTCTTTGATGAGAGGAATTAACAGAATGTATAATTTACTCTAAATGCAAGTTTATTCTATGATACAAGCAAAAGAAACTAATCTAAATCCTATCTTAATTAGGCAGATATAGATCTAACCCAACTAAGAGCAAGATAATTAAAATATTGGGATTTAAATATGTCTTGTTTATTATGAAATATCAAGTTAATGAAGTAGTTCAATTAACTGATATTATGGTTACCAAAACACATTCTATTGAAACCTTAAAACTTGAAATAATAAACCAATAACATTCCAGGAAGTAGTTCACAAAAATGATATTGATTATTATTTCAATAAATCCAATAATTGAATAATGATATGTGCAAATAGTTCACAACACATTACCATTCAATAAATCAGTTTCATAAGACAGATTTGAGAGTAAGTAGTTACTCAAAAATGAGAAATTAATACATAAAAACAGAGATACATAATAACAAGATTGAAACAAATTACCCATATTGACAATAATGCACAAACATGAATAAAATGACACATTCCTATCACCATAAAATTAAAACTGATATTTGAAACAGTAGTATTAGAATTACCAATTTTATCGCATCCATTTCTCTATCCTTGGTCTCCAACAGCCCTTTACATTGCTTGAATTTCTGCCTTCAAAACTAGAGCCACAATAGTGCAAGCTTTGTTCTTCATGCATAATTCAATATACAAAGGGAAAATCCTCAATAATCCCCCAGATCTGAGATTTTTCACTCCTCTCTCCTACAACTCTAAATTCCAATTACAATAGTGCTTTTACAAGCTCTAAAATTGCAGAGGAGAGCATCCTTTATTCCATTCTGCAATCTGTTATTTATAGTCTTTGTAAAAGAATGTTTAGAGAGGAGAGTTTGTTCAAGAGAATTCTGCTAAATCCAATTTTACTTGCTCCTAATTCTGATCTTTAATTGCTGGAGCCTTCTCATTGATTGAGATTCTTTTTCCATATTTCTTCCACTGTTTTCCTGCAAAAGAAATCAAAATAAATCAAAATGCAATCAAAATATCATTTCTGGCAATTAAATCAAACCCAATCAAATTCTATTTAAATAAATAATTAAAAACAAAATATAAGCTACGGATTGATGCTTGGAATGATTTTATTGGCAAAGGATATCATTGGCCAATGGATCTGAAATTAGAAGAGGTTTTCGACAAATGAAATTGAAAACAATAACTCAGAAAATTGATTTTGTTTCCAAAATTCGGAGCCTGATCTTCTGCCTGATTTTTGGCCCAATAAATGATCAAATCTGTTGGTGAAACCTCCTCCAAGATGTTCTCCTTGATTTTCTCTTTCCAATGAGCCGTCTTGGGCCTCATTTGGCCAAGTAGAACTCAAGTTATGAGCTTCCAAAGTTTATGGGTCAAATCTGATATAAATCTGGAAATTCTGTTGCTGGGCTAAAAAATGAGAATTTGAATTAAAAATTTAAATCCTAAATTAGTCCTTAATTAATTCTAATTTAATTTATAATTATAAACTAACTAACGAATATCTAATTAACTATTTATAAACAAATTAAATCTAATTAAAAACTAATTCTAAATAATATTTAAATCTAAATTAAATAAATCAATTAAATGTTATAAATTAATTGAATCTGAACTATTAATTAAATAATATATATTAATTTAAATAATATAATATATATTACAAATATTATTAATTAATATAATATATTATATATACATATTAATATATAAACTAACTTTTAATATATATTACCCTACCTCATTCCTAACTTATTTCACTCTATATAAACTACACTAACCTACAGCATACGTTTTAACTCCACTCATTCGTATTACTCACATGTCATTAAATAAGTCGCTTTTTAAAATTATGAAATGGAGTTATGGCATGCCCCTTATGCTTTTTCGCATCGGCATATCGGGAGGAAGGGGATATCGGGGGTACATGCGAAATGTGATGTTTTGAAGCCCGATGCGATATCATGCTTATGCCAGATGCGATAAAAATACCTTTGAAACTAATACAACACGTTTTGGCTTTAACCCCCATGATTTATGCTTTGTCGGTTATCGGTACTTCGGGAGGATGAATGTGTTGGTTTTATGACTTTGAATGCATCGGCAAATCGGGAAGGTGGAGATATCGTGGATTCAAAAAATGGGTTGCGAATAACACTTCCGACCCGATATATATCGCATCGGGGTATGGTATTGTGTCGGGGTTGTTTAAAACATGTTGCGAATAAAACCTCCGATGCGATAACGTATTTTATTTATTTTATTTTTTATATTAAATTTTAATTTAATTAAATTAATAATATTTAAATTAAATTAAATTAATATTAATATTATTTTTTGGTTTGTTTTAAATTTTAATTTAATTAAATTAATAATATAATATATTAATTAATTTAATTAATTTAAAATTTAATTTTAAACTTAAATTTTCATTTTTTGTTTTATTTTTATGAACATAAATTTCTAAACTACAGCCACTTGACTGATTGGGTTTTTTAGTTTTAGGATTTGATTTGGAATTTAAAATGAATTTCTTAAAACCCTGATAATTAATAATTTGGCTGCATGATGAAAACTGAAAAATGTTAGGAAAACTTGCTACGGGTTAATATTTAAAATGAATGCCTTATTCAACTAATTTATTTACAAAATGCAATATTGTACATTTTATACATTTTTAACCCAGGCTAGATAAATAAAGAGACATCAAATGAGTGCCACTTTCAAACCAGTTGACCAAATGAGGCGAAACAAGCGTCAATGAGAAGCTTGTAAAAAATCGATTCTAACAAAGCAATCAAAACAAGAATCCAAAGAAAACTAAAAATTAACGAAAGCGTAGGGCAATCAACTAAAATAAAAATCCAAAAGGGTGCTTAGCCAAATTTTTATATAAAGGGTCCCCATTATTTGAGTTGAGCAAGTCAAAAGTGGGGGGGTTGTGTTTTTACCACAACAACGTCCTGCTCGCAATTTCGAAAAATCCTTTTTTTCGCTGTAGCTAGATCTACGAGTAGATAATTTTAGGGAGAATTAACCAAGCCACTCTAATAATTTTGTTTTTTGGAGGAGGACCAAGGTACCTTTGTAGCCATCTATCAAAAAAACTAGCAGTGTAGGAAGGTAACTCGAAGCTGGGACTCAGAGTATCCAGCAGCACGGACCAGATCTATAAAGTAAAGGAGCAATCTAGCATCAAATGTGAAACGGTTTCCTAGTTTCCCTTGCAAAGTCTGCACCTCGAAGGGCCGTGGAAGCCACCCTTCAGCAGATTATTGTCAGTCAAGATTTTGGAATGGCATAACAACCAATTGAAAAAATCCATTTTTGGTAGTGAAGGGTGGTACCAAATCCCTTTCCAAGGCTCTGGATTCATGGCCACATGGGGACGCTTGCACAACTTGGCGTATCCCTACGCAATAGAATAACCACTAGCCTACACACCCCAACCTCTAGTATCCTTGCCTCGCATCTGCAATGGAGCTAATCCATGAAGTTTGGAGAGTAGTTCCTCGCGTTCTATAGCCAAATCTAGGGGCGTTTCAATTTTCCATCCAGCCCAGTGAGATTCTTGCCAGACTGAGATATCCCACACGGAACGCATACCAACATCCATCCACCTACGCAACCCTTGGAGGGAGGGGCAGTCTCCCAGCAGCTCCTTGTTCATATTCTGTCTGTCCAAAGGTTGATCCTTTTTCCATTGCCAGGGACCCAGTAGACATGAGTATTTATATGTGGACAAGATTTTGAATAAAGCTTGTGGAAGGGTGAATTCAGAAGCAGCAGAGGATGGCCTAGACAGTAGGAAAGTTTGCCCATAAATATTTTTTCCAAAGAGTTAGATGAGCCCAGCTAGGGTTCGGAGCTATAATCCTTCAAATGAGCTTAGCCCCCATGGTGATATTTTGAACTCCAAGATTTTTGAAATTCAAGCCTCCTTCTAACAGTGGTTTGGAGATGGAATCCCAGCTGACTAACGAAATTTTTTTCTCATTTTGCTTGCCCCCCTTCCAAAAAAATGTCCTAATGATCTCCTCCATTTTTCTCAGAATCCCGGAGGGAGAAAGAACGGAAAACTGAAACAAGGGGAGACTATTAAGCACAAATTTAATGAGGACAGACTTACTAGCAATGTTGAGCCAGGAAAAGCCCTAGGCAATGTTAATTCATGTTATTTCTATATTATTTTTTGTTTTATGTTTTATGTTTTACTATTTTGTAAAACTATTATACTAATCATTATCATTATTTAATTCATGTTATTAATATATTGTTTATTTGTTTTATGTTTAATGTTTTACTATTTTGTAACAATATTTTGTAGGACTATTATACTAATCATTATAATTACTTAATTCAAGATATTACTATATTAATAATTTTAATTCATGTTACTACTATATTGTTTGCTTGTTTTATGTTTTACTATTATGTTACACTATTCT
>APFE030999220.1:0-40137 GCA_000404065.3 Pinus taeda
AGATGCCCTTTCACGTAGACCAGCCACGTTGTCTCTTATGAGCTTGGACGCAGACTAGAGGGCTCAACTCTTAGTAGAGTACTCCAAGGACAGATTTGCATGCAAGGTTTTGGATGGATAGGTGGCAGGTGACAGGTACAGGGTGATCAATGAGATCATCTACTACAGGGACAGGATCTTCTTTACTGAGGGATCTCAGCTCAAGAAGAAGATACTTCGGGCTTCAAATGATTCACCATTGGCCAGCCATCAGGGGTTTACCAAAACCTACAGGGCCATTAGAGAGAGGTTCTCATGGAAGGGCCTCAAGGAGGACGTACTCTAGCATATCCGGGAGTGCGATATTTGCCAGAGGAACAAGGGGGAGATGAGCCATCCCGCAGGATTATTGCAGCCTCTTCCCATTCTGGAGAGGAAATGGGAGTGTATTTCAATGGACTTCATCACAGGGTTGCCCATGGTACAGGGCAAGGATTGTATCTTTGTTATCGTTGATCGATTGGTGAAGTACGCACATTTTTTCGCCATATCCGCACACTACACAACAATGTAGGTGGCCGAGCTGTTCTTCAGAGAGGTCTTCAGGCTACATGGTCTTCCTAAGACCATCACCAGTGACAGGGACAGCCGTTTCATGAGTGGGTTTTGGTAGGAGCTTTTCCGGTTGGTGGGGACGGAGTTGACATCAAGTACCAGTTATCACCCACAGACGGACGGGCAGACAGAGATAGTTAACAAGTGGCTGGAGGGCTACTTGCGTAACTATGTCAGTGGGCAACAGGGAGCATCGCTGAAGTGGCTGCATTTGGGGGAGTATTGCTACAACACTACACATCACATGTCCATTGGTATGTCACCATTCTATGCTTTGTATGGATATCACCTTTATCTTTTGCTGACGTGATGTTTGGTGCTAGCAAGGCTTCGAGAGCCAAGATTTGGATCCAAGAGAGTCAGGATATTCTCTGAGCTCTCAAGGATAATATGGCTACAATGTAGAACCAACAGAAGCTGTATGCTGACAGGGGTCGGGTGGAGAGACAGTTTGAGGTAGGGGACTTGGTCTGCCTACGATTACAACCATATCGACAGTCGTCACTGAAGCAAAAGGGGGTTGAGAAGCTCAAGCCCCGCTTTTATGGGCCATACAAGGTGATACACAGGATTGGACAAGTTGCGCATGAGTTGGAGCTGCCCCAAGGCAGCAAGATTCATAACGTTTTTCATGTATCATGTCTGAAGAAGGCATTGGGGCAGCAGGTGACAGTGACAGATGAGCTACCACCAACGGATGATGAGGGGCATTTAGTGTTGTAACCAAAGGCTATTATTGATACCAGGGAGAGGCAGCTGTGGAGTAGGATGGTTCGAGAATTCTTGGTGAGGTGGAAGAATTTATCGGATGTGGATGCCACTTGGGAGAGTGAGAAACTTTTGCAACATCCATCACTTCAGTTGCTTGAGGACAAGCAACATTTTGCTGGGGGAGACTGTAATATTCTTAATTAGCCATGGCTAATTGGAATATTCGATTTTGCTCAATTTTGCCTTCTATAGTTATTTATAAATAAAAAGGTGAGGAAAGGGGGACATAACTCTCTTTTTGAATAAAGTCACTCCCTAGTAGCACAACGTTGTAACTTAAAAGGGGAGCCAAGGGGGCCAAAGGACCACGTAGAGAAGGGGGCCCACGTAGACACTTGGAGAGACTGCGCAGATGGAAAGGAGCACGTGGCAAGAGAGAGGCTACGTTGGAGGAGGTGGGCCTTAGGGTTTTGAGAGAGGCCAACACTATAAAGGAGAGAGGAGCCTCATTTTGGATTTCGATTATGTTGCATTTGAGCTAGTCACTTCAACTTAGAGCACACTAGTTGTTTAACCTGTCTGCAACACTGTTTAGTGCATCGAGTGTCTTCGTTCGGAGATCTCACCCTTAGCCCCGGGGGACTTCAAGTGCTTGCTCGGGCAAGGTAGTTTCATCAGTCTTTTGTGGGAGGATCGATTTTTGGAGTTGAGGAAGAATTGAGTATTTTGATGACTGCACATTCTCGAGAGAGGAGGACACAGTCTCTTTTGGTAGGAGCTCCGGATTGGGTTTATGTGGAGGATTTGAGCTTGGAGGTTGAGCAAGGGATCAACCCTTGCATATGGGATGATTTTGGCAAAGTCTCGGACAGAGTTTTGGAGGATTCTCTTCAGTGGCAGTGCAAAGCCTTGAGGGATAGTGTAGATCCTCAAGGGGGTGATTTTCGGGGGTCAGCTATTTTAGAAAAGCATTTTGGGCTTTTCTGGGTCTATTGAGCAAAGGCTGATTTAAGAGTTACAACATTTTCTGAGGAGGGGAACAACCCCAAATGTTTACTTGATTCCAGCAATAGTAGCAACACAACAGTTCTCCGGCAGCTTGGACACAGTTCAGAGAGAGGCCATTTCCTTACCATTTTGAGTTTCTTCACTTACCTTGTGCAAGTCGAGACAGAGTTTGGAAAGGGCCAGGTAGCCTCTAGATCTTGTCCTCTTTTCAGAGGCGACATATCTGGTAAACGCCCTCCTAGTGCATCTCTAGTTGGAGTTTTCTTGTGTTTGAGGGATATCCCTGAAAAGGGATATTACAAGTTGACCGAATTGTTGAGGGTCAAATCTGCCCTGTTGACCAGTGTTGACTTTTCTGGTCAGGGCTCTTTTGCTGCTGTTATAAATGATCAGATTTGTAAATTGTACTATCTCTCTTTGCTTGTGTCCTCTTGTCTTGGCTTGTCTTCTACTGTTTATGTTTATGTTCTATCTGCATTTTACTATCATGTTGATGTGATTGCTAAACTGGATATTGATATTGGGTTGATAAAGAAATCGAAGTAAAATTGCTCTAAAGCATAGAACATACCATTGTTGTCTAAAATTAACAATTTTGCATTCAAAACTGTCTTTTTTCACTCAAAACCCCCTTCCCATACATTCTTTGTGCTATGTGGAGTTCGGAAATAAAAGATACTCACATTGTCAATGGTGCCTTGCCAAGTTGGTGAAATATGTGCACTATTATCAGCCTCACCAACTTTAAAGTCTCTAAAATGGCATGTTCCCAAGCGTGCTTGTGAAAGATTGATGGGGCTAGGTGCAATCCCAATGCGCCTTTGGTATAATAGATGCCCCCTAGTTGCAATCTCTTAAGTGATGGGATGCTTCATAGCATATAAGACACATGTACCACATTATACAATCCCACATTGAATGGTTGTCACTTATTTGTGTTCAATGGATGTATTCCAAAAAAATTAGATCTTGACATTTAAAATTCCAATTTGGTATTAAATCCTAGAAATTAAACCTCCCTGTTTATCATGATTTGTGTGTCAAGATTGTGCATTGTAAGAGCCAAATAATGGAAGGACTATCAGGTAGTCTTTGTCTTTGCAAAATAATAAGGTGTGCTCTCTCTGGTGTCTAAACAAATAATAATAATAAAAAGAAGAGTGATCCTGAACATTAGCAGTGAGAGAGCATAGTTGAAATGAACGCCAGTATTATTATAAAGTTTAAGCTTTAAACACCTAATAGTTTAGAGCCATTCTTGTACCTTTGAGATAATTTGATCCCATTCATCTTGCATTGTCCCTATGTAAGTTCTCAGATAATAGGCATACTCTTGTCTAAAAAAGGCTTTGAAACTGCTTTCCATTAGGCTTTTGGCACCCTAACACAGCTTCCTTGACATCAAATTAAGGGGTTTGAAAAATTGAATGGATAAAGAGAAAAAACAGTTGGTAGATGTCACCAGACTCACCACTTGGTTTCAGATCTTATTAGATGAAGCTATAGGAAGATTTGAAGATTGAGAAAAATTACAAGCGGCAAGCCTTTTGTTGTCTATGGCAGGGCATCAAGCTTGTTGCAGAAACAAGGGATATATCATGTGGAATAGGGCATTGGTTTTAAATTTTTAATCACTGCATAACATCGTTTCCAGCAGTGGGACATTGCAAGAAAATAATCACAATTTGCACTAACAATATCTCTCGTTGTCCACTATTGAAAAGTGGTTGTGGGGCCTACTGCCACATATGGAGGCATAGTTGCTATATAGGTTCTGAAAAATGTCAAGAAGAGCTGCGTAGATAACAATGATAGATAAAATTGCATCTTATGTGCTAGGAAAATTCAATGTTGGTTGTGTGCAAATGGGAGCTGAACAACCAAATTGAATAAAAATAAGAGACACGGTTTAAAATTAAGAGCACATGTTTTCTTCATTTCTATTAATATAAAATTTGCTTTGGCTAAAAATTGAAAAGAATTTTTCTCCCGGGGAAGAAAAAAATATTTTTGTGGGACCTTCACACTAAGTTCATCCACTCAATCTCATGACCTTTCAAACGGAAATCTTCAGCTCATATTTCAGCATGGGGACCATTGATTTGGAATCTATGCTTATAGGCATGAATTTTGATACAGGGCAGATGTGTGCGGGATGAGCTTTTTCTTCACCACATATGGTGGATTACGAATGGGGATAAACAGGAAGCCATAGATAATAAGAAAAGAGCAAATATGCTTAAAATATCTGTTAAATCTCGAAGACTTATGCTACCCTATGTCAAATGAATTATGAGTTCTTATTCAGAAACACAAATCTCCTAATACTAATGGAAACTCTGAAAAGATATTTTCCAAACTTCGTGAAGATGATCAGGGTATTCAACTCAAGAACCAACCTGCTTTGCTATGGGGAACTAGGCCAATTGAAAATTGTTTAACACAGCTTAAGGAGTACTATCCCTTACTGCAATAATCTAATACTGAAGTCTTTGGCAAGTATCAAAACATGAAGAATGCTCACGATCTCTTGCTTAAAAAATTAGTCATCAGGGACAATACTATTCAAAACTTGAGTGACCTTAATCAAAATTTTATACAAAAATTAAGTGAAATCATAAATACTAAAGGGAGAAGGAAGTAGCACCTAACACTCTGCAAAATGATACTAAATCCTCTTCCGATGTAACTTCTTTCATGAGTTGAATTCTCTTGGTTTTGAGAAGCCCATTAAAGGTAATTGGTTTTAAGTTACTTCATCAAATGGGCGTTACAGGGTGTGAACTTGGTAATCAGATCTGAAATTTTTGCTTTCAACCAACTCCTTCACAAGATCTGCAATAATTGGGCCTACTGCAAGGCTGAAAATATCAACCTTGCTGTCCAGATCTGAAAATTCTTCAATTTTTTCTTCACTATGATCAGGTCGGAGGCTTGAAAGCTCTTGTATGAGGATGGAAACCTTAAACTTGGTTAAGTATTTTCCTCATCAAAATCAGAAGAGTCATCAAAACATACATTAGCATTTTCAGGACTTGTTTCAGTTCCTTTTTCAGCAGGACGATCGTAGCTCTCTTGTTCTTCTTGGTTGTTTTCCTTACAGTGCAATATTGATAAAGCAGTGTGGAAATCCCACTCCACATAAATGATAGGTGAAGACGGATCCCTCTTCATGTGTTCTTCAAGGGCAATCCTTTCAATGAGTCTCATGGTATCATATAATTCCTTTATTTGCTGGACAATAGAACTCCATTGTTCACAATCGTTTTGGGCCTGATGCTTAAAGGAGGCATCCAAGAATCCTGGAAAAGAGGCAATCCCTCCTCTGCTCAAGCCCTTAAACGAGCTCTTTGCCTCATCCTGGAGGCTAAACACAAAATTCTTCATCATATCACCTCTTCTGATTTCTTATGAGGTGGATAACAAAATTTGAAAAATCCAAAGGGGCAAAAAACTTGGCAGTCCATGAGACATCTTTCGTTTTTCCTTTGAATTTTCGATGTAAGTGTTGAAAGCAAATGTAGATCACACCTTATATTATGGTGGAGTCGCCAAGATGGACCTGCATCTCAAGCCTTGACAATTGTTGGATGTACTCACCTATACACCGAACAGAGTCTTCAAAAACTGTAAGGAATACAGGCTTTGTTCCTCCGTGGAGTTGCCATGCAAGTGTGTTGAGAAACACACTCGCAAATGTCGTTGAATACTAGGTTGATTGAGCTTTTTCCTCGACAATTGTGCCAAAAATGTTACCCCACAGATTGTACGTTGGAGATGGTAAATGCTCTAACCCACATTGTACAATCCAAGTGGAACCTTAGTAAGTCACCAACTGTCGCTTCAACAACTTACTCTTTTGGCTGGTTCACCTCCAGCGTCCGGGGGAGGGTTCTCCTGTTAGGATCACTAGGGCTTAACTAGAAGAGTGCAAGGTGACGTCAAAAATAGCTTTAGTGAAATTGTGTTTGGGTTATTTTTTTTATATAAATGAAGAAAAAGGTGATGGAAGGATTTGAAGGCTAGTGCTTGTATCCTTCAAGGATGACGGAGTCAAGCCTCAAGGTGAATCGAGTGGCAAAATGAGATCCTCTTAGGTCGATATTGTTGTTTAAATTCAAGGGAGTGGGTTTGGTCTAAGACACACATCACCCCCACTATTGCTTAACCTCTGATAAATTTCATATTTGCTTAGGAGCGACCTTTCTTTTGAGTGGCATATCTAGCCTTCAAGTGTGGTGAATATGAGATCCTACACAATTCGAAGCTCCCCTTTACAGATGATTTGGTTGCTTGGATTGAGCCATCTGCAAGCACAAAAACTTAAGCGAGGTAGTCCCCTAGCTGGCCCCTTCCACGTAGCATATTAGCTCCTTGATGACAAAAGTTGTTAGCCTTAGCATACTATTACTGATTATTGAGAATAGTTAGAAGACTATGCATCGAGACATATATCAAGAAAAAGAAAAACACTTAAAACCACATTAGGAAAAACCCTTAACCAAAGTACACTCCCAAAATATATCTTCATTAATCTTCAAAGAGAGAGGAATGCTCTTGTGACAACCATGATTACAAATGAAGCCCTTCCTTTATGTAGAGAGGGTAAGGAACTTCGATTATAATAAAATACTACTATTTTTGAAATAAACTCCTTAGATCTAGATAGATCTAACCACTTCTAAAACTAACCCTTCAAAAATAATAAAACCAAAATCTAAGTGGACAAAGCCACATGTACAATGACATTTATATGAAGCCCCACAATCTTAAATTATTTTTTTTAATATTTGATCTATGGTTAATATTTGAGCTATGTCAAGAGTGATGCAGATCCCAATCTTTACTATTTGATGGTAGAGGGTGAGCCACTCATTCTAGTTTTGTATGTGAATGATCTCTTTTTGATTGGATCATCAGGGTTCATAGAGCACTGCAAGAGGAACCTGGCAGCAGAATTTGACATGAAGGATTTGGGGTTGATGCACTATTTCCTAGGATTGGAAGTGTGGCGGAAGGATGGGGAGATCTTCCTTGGGCAAGAAAGATACACTACAAATATTTGGAAGTGGTTTAGAATGCAGGATTGCAGACTCATGTCTACTCCCATGATCACCAATTGGAAGAAGATAGATGCATTAGATGACAAGGATATCGAACCCAACTTGTATAGACAACTTATTGGGTCTCTCATGTATCTGGTCAACACTAGGCTAGATATCTACTTCGCAGTCAATACCCTAAGTCAGTTCATGGTAGAGCTGAAGAGGGTACATTGGTAGCAACAAGGCATATTTAGAGGTATGTTCGTGGCATAGTCGAGTATGGGTTGAGATATACTCGAGAGGATGATGTCAGACTTTGTGGGAACACAGATGCAGATTGGGCAAGTAGTTCAATGGACAGGAAAAGTACCTCCGGGTATTGCTTCAGTGTTGGATCAGGGATGGTTTCTTGGTGTAGTAGGAAGCAAAAGTCAGTAGCATTGAGCTTTGCAAAAGCAGAGTATATGACAGCCATCACAGCTACGTGCAAAGCTATATGGCTTCAGAAGCTACTAGTAAGCTTGTTCAAGTACAGGATGGAGGCGACCAATGTCTACTGTGATAATCGGAGTTGCATAAAGCTCTTTGAGAATCCAGTGTTTCATGATAGGTCAAAGCACCTCGATATTCAGTGTCATTTTATAGAGATTGTGTACAACGTGGAGCAGTCCAGCTACAATATGTTCCCACAGAAGAGAAAGTTGCAGATATACTCACGAAAGCTCTAGGAAAAACTAAGTTTGTATGTTTTAGAGAACATATGGGTATGGTGGAGAACCCGTTTCAGTAGTAGGGACAAATTACCTTGGATGATTCTCAGTTGTAGCAACAACAGATGAGAGGGAGTTGCAGTGTTGGCAGCGGTATGGCAATGTCAACAGTAGCACATATGCAACGTATATCAGAGTTGCGTTGTGGTTGGTGGGTAGCAACAACTAGACATTAGCAGCATGATAAGAGATGATGCAGAGACAGGGTGTGCTAGCACTAGAACACATTCCTTGCTAAGAGGGAGTGTTAGTTTTTGTAGCATCGAATGTGTTCCAGCCACAAAATTTGGTGGAGAGACTAGAATATATGATATCTCCAAAACCCAGAAATCGTTTTTGGAAATTCTGCCTAGAAGTGCCTCAATTAGATTATTAACTGATTTTTAAATATTTCCTAAGTTTAAACTTAGGGAATATGGTTAATTAATCAGTATTAATTGAGATAAGGTGAGAATCATCTAGAAACTCACACGGATCGATCCAGAGATGATCCTATCCATTGATTAAGTTTTAATCTTGGCCGTTGGTGCTCCAACAATGGATTATAAGAAGAGATTGATGTGGTGATGGAGAATACACCAGTGCAGGTACTCAATTGCCCAAGCAGTTCGATTTTCTCAATAGCAACAACTCAATAGAGAAGATAGAGCTAGAGGGTGAGTAGCAGGTGGAAGAGGAGGGCAACATCATTCCGAGAGGAAGACTTCCAGTCCCCGGAAGAGGCAAAGGAAGGAAGGCTAAAATTCTTTGAGGGCCAGCGTAAGCTTTGCGCAGATGGTGACACAGGGAGCTTAGTGCAGAGGCTAGGGAGGCAGTTTCATAGGTAGATTACCAATTGGGCATCTAAATTTTTGTACTCAGAATTGTTGTTGAAGTATAATAATAAAACCCTCAACCGCTGCACCGGTTTTCTCACATTGGGTTTTTCGGGGGACAATTGTCCAAAATAACTGTGCCAAAATTCTTGTGTTTGCTAGAATTTCTTAGTTTTCAGTATTTTGTTCTCTGCAGTGTTTTTTATGGTGAAAATTGCAGTTCTGATTTTATTCGTTGTTTGCCATAGCAAATAAACTTCGTAATTAAGATTTCAATTAGAAGAATAATTTCGAGTTGCTGCAATAGATAAAAATTTCACATCTTTTGACACTTTGACTCTATGACAATCCCTAGAAGCACACAATGGGTGCTTGACCTAAAACAAATTGACCTTGAGCATGAAACCTTTGCTATAAAAATAATAATAAATTTTCTCTATTTTACATTAAGTAGAAAAATCAAGAGTACATAAGGCATTATGAAGACTGAACCTAGTTACATATTTCATTAGTCCCTGCCTTGGAATGCTCAAGCCTTCTCTTCTTCACACTATACAAATTCCCATATGTGCTCCAATTCCTCTTGCAACAAGAGGATGGAGTAACTTGAGAGAGGAGCCTCATGGCTAACTGTGTTAGAGGAGGGCTTGTTTCCCGATGAGTTGCCCACCAAGAATAGGGCACATCTCAAGAAATAAAGGTGATCCTGCAACATTAAAGGATACGAAGTTCAAATAGAAAAAGAAGGCAATGTTGATAACAAACTCTTTCCATTTCTCTTTTTGAAAAATCTTGTCCACTGGACCAAGTGCCACTGCCTTTCTTTTTGCTGCTTGACCTACACCCCCACGAAAACTCTCAAATGGAAATTTGCTGCTACTTTTCCTCAAAAATGGAAGGCGATCCTCATTCTTGTTTTTTTAGATGATGCAGCCACCCTTGCCTCACCAGCATTGGCCTCTTTTCCCATTTCTTTCCTCTTAGCTACAAACACATTTGCACATGCTCCAATCCCACAACCTGGTAAGCCCAACAATGGAGCTTTCACACAGAAATAAGTGCTCTTGAAATGATTGTTGCAATAGTGCATGTCCAAGAAACATTACCTCCTGCCTTCAACTCGCTGCCTGACCCTATCTTTGCATTTCCCAAGAAACATTGCCTCCTCCCTCCAAGAAACATGTCCCATTTTTTGCATTTCCTGTATAGAATTGTTCTATCTCTATTGCTTCCCATGGATTCTTTTTCATCAGTTCATCCATTTCCTGATGGACCTTCTGTCCCTGTTCCTTTCCCTTCCCGTTGAGTCTACATTCAGTTCTAATATGTAGAACTATTTCTGCAAGGATTATCTTTTGGGATAGTGTTTGGCTCTCACATGGCTACTAGCTAGCTATCAGCATTGGTGTTGTATTTTTTGTTATCGTCTCCTATCTCATGCAATTTTATTGGGATTGTATGTTTTATTGTATAATAGTATATTATATGTCCCCTATAGTTGTTGTCACTTTTCTTGCATGTAGATTCTCTCTAGCTGACACTCCTAAAACATGTAAGATGCTGCCAGGTTTGCGTTTTTGCATACCTGTCTGTGCTTATTGCTGTTTGCAACCTCTATGCTTATTCTATTGATACTGCATTGGATTCATCTAATAAGAGTTCCCGATTTGGCATGCTAGAACATAGCTTTTGACATGTTTGCATTCATTGCTTGTTGATCTATCTGTTGTTAAAAATGTTCTTCTGGGTGGACATTGACATGGTAATCTGGCCTTCTTGGCAGCATCCCTTTTCAACTTGTAATTTGCTGCATGTGAGCTTTTACAATTTTGGTTGCAACTTGCTTCATATTCTAAACAATCCCACATAAAATGCTGATGATGATGTATTCTGGTTATCACTCTGTGCATTTCTTAAAAATTCTCAATATCGATTCTGATTATCTAAGTTAATTTTTGTACTCTAATTCAGCATACGACTACGTGAGGGAGAAAGGTACATCAGATGAAGTAGATATAAAATAGTGTAGGTTATGTATATTTTTATGTGCATTTGACTATTTTCTATAGTTTAAATGTATATTTTGCGTTGAACTATTGGCACAATCTTTTCTTTGTATTTATATTTAACTAAGTCTTATAAGAGAATGTAGATTTTCAATTGCAAATGATTATTATTGAAGTTTTCTGGATGTAAACTGTGTTTATGTCTACATCTTAAACACAAATTATAAATCTTACATGTACTTTATCTTGATGCAGGTTCTGTGTCGGCTTCTGAGGTCAGATGAGATCTGGGTTCCAAATGAATCAGAAAGGCATAAGCTTGCAAAACAAGCTTTGATAGATTGGAAACTTGATCGCTTGAAGGTTATTAATACTCCTGATTCTGTAACCTCTAAGAAGCACAAATCAAAATCCGTATCAGCCCACAAATCAGTGAGGAATAAGAGTTTGAGATGTAACAGGTTTAGTTCAAAGATTAGAAGCAGCAAGAGAAAAGGTTCTCCTGTTTTTGCAAATGAGATTTCATTGCCTCCCCAGAAGGAAGTTGACTCAGAAACTGAGCTCCAAAAGCTGAGACGACTGTGGGAAGATACAGCTGCTGAATCTTCATATGGATCCCCGGAAGATTTTGACATGTGTATTGATTTGTTTACTGGGGGTGGCATTATATATGCCCACATGGAAGTAGATGAGTTGTTTCTAGTGAAAAAGGAGCTTGAAGATGCGAACCTGCCCTCAGATGCAATAAATGACAGTATATGGCAAAATGCATTGTTAAATACACATGTAGTCAGACTGGGTGATAATCATTCTCGTGCAGCTTCATCTGATGATGATGACCTGGAAATGGATGATGATGAAGATGATGATGATGATGATGAAGATGATGATGATGAGGATGAGGATGAAGATGAGGTGGATTATGATGAAGAAGAAGAGTCAAGTGATAGAGAATCTGATGATTCAAGTTCAAGAAATGCTGTGAATACCGAGTCACCCAAGAGATCAAGGGTTGAAAGTCGTTCGTTGGTTTGCTTCTCATGCATGGAATTAAATAGTCCAGATACAATGGATTCAAAGAGACGGAAAACAACAAGTGGATTATCATGGGCAGCTAAGCCTGATACAGGAATGAGATTGAAAGATTTTCCACCTTTCAGATTTGGAGTGGAATTTTTCTGGAAGGACAAAAAATGGAATATAGATCCTAAGTACAAGAGTCTTTTCTACGGGGGTTCTTTGTGGTCCATTTCTGTTACTACAGATTGTGAAAGTGGTTGGCATTTTGGTGTGAACTGCTATAGCAGGAAAAATGCTTTTGACTCTCACCCTTATTCTGATAATCGAAAGAAGGTGCGGTTTATGGCAAGGCTATACATTAAAACTTCTTCAGGCTTGTGGCGTGTTACTGGTACAGGCTTACGAAATGACACAAGGCATCCAGTTGGAATGCAATTGACACTAAAAGATATTGTCCAGGATGAGCCTTTGAGAATTTCAGCTGCAGTTCAGCTAATTGATGATTGATTTATTGTTACATTCTTACATGGTCCTTTATTTTCAAGTAATGTAACTGTAACATTTTACTGTTCCTGTGTTGATGTCGGTAATCTCTGCAATGACTGAAGTATTTCATTATCACTCGATGCCCCAGCAATGTTTCTTCACTAGTATGGGTTTTCTTATTTAAGGATTTCAGGATCATCAAGGGGAGGGGTTTGACTGTTATGGTATGGGTGGAGCCTTTGGATTGTAAGTTGTGAAGGGTAGTGATACATAAACAATTGATAAATTTCCACCAAGACATGGAAATTGATTAGCAGTGCCTGCTTCAAAGACAAAAAATCTATTTTTTAGATTCTTATTGTATATACGTGAAAAATGATGAGGAGAAACAGTTTTTGTCTCAAACGAAGGGTTTTAATGGAAATTTTTTCACTTCATTTTTTTCTAAAAAATTGTCATGCAAGTCCTCTTTCTCTTCTGTTCATATTTTTTGCATTCTGTTTTGAAAGTTCATGACTGCCTTTTTGAGTATACTGGAGATTTGAAAGCGTATGTTGCAATGGAGCTGTGTCCCTTGCAGTTCCCTGTCCCTAGGGAATGAGGTAGTCTTTTTCTCCTCAAGGACAGAACCAATAAAGCTTTCGCATCCTTGGGACATTTCGAGATACCTAGGAGCCCCCTCCTCAAACTGACCCCTGCCTAAAAGAACATATTATAAGGGGAAGAGATAATACTAACTCGCTAGCCCGCAACTAACCCATTAATTTAACCAATGGCTGCCCCAATAACATTTTAGGGTTCCTACCCCTCCATTTATTGTTACGAACACATTCAGAACAAGAAGCTTGCGGGCAGCCTTAACATATTTTTTACTGTGTTGATGCATGGAAGATGAATATCGTTTTGTTTGGTCAGCATTTCAAGTCGGCAACAATGAACTCTTAGGGAACTATTAAGCTTGAACGTGACAAGAAAGGCTTGATTTGTGTGTCAGTAAATGAAATTAGAATGGAGGGCAGTGACTGTAGATGCAGTGGAACTAAACGAGGTTCAAGTATTTTGGGTTGGCCTTGGAGCAGAAGATCATAATTTAGAAGCCTTCAATCTCTCTACATATTTTCTGTATTGCGGCATTTTGGGCTTTCTCTACTCAATATTCAGTATCAATTATGAAAATATTTTTATTATCAATTATAAAAATATCAATATTCAACTTTTATGGAAATCATGAACGGCAATAAGCATATATGTTAAATTACATAAGCATATATGTTAAATTACATGTATAATTCATCTTTCTACATTTGGAATTATTAAATATGATGATGGTGATTAATGTGTTTTTATTAATTTTATAATTTTAAAGTTTTACGTGTATAATTCATATCTTTAGAAGCATCCCCTTTTCTAGCCCATGAGATTATGGCTACGTACCCTCTTTGTATTAAAAATTCATTCCCTCGACCCCATTACATTACCATAAAATTGCGAACAACATAGACGTAAATCTTGTATACTCCAATCAAACAACAATGTCAAGGTGAATTTTATCAACTTGAGAGGTGTTAAAAGTAATGGAACAGTCTCGACACAATTTATGTTTAACCTTATTATTATATTCTACTTGAACTTTATTATTATTATATCCTACTTGAACTTTCTTTTACGGATTGAGGAACTTAAGATATTTAAACTAATGGAACAGCCTCAACCCAATTTATGTTAAACCTCGTTACTATATCCAACTTGAACCTTATACGAATTTAGGAACTAAAGTGAGTTAACAGCAGTTTAACATACTTATTGGTTTATTTAAGTGAGCCATGTTCATATGTATGACTTGTTTGAAACACTCTAATATCAGAAATTAGAGCTCATAGATTCTGATAAAAATAAAGATAGTGTGATAGAAAGAAGGCCATGAGAGATGGAGAGGAAATGGCCTCTTTTCAAATGAATGGGAATATATGTCTAATTAATTAGCATTAAAATCAAAGTTTATTATTCCACATTAAAATCAAAGTTTATTTCTATGTAACCACATTGTTATTTTATTTGGTATATTTTTCATATCAACTATGATTAAAGTAATCCAGTACTAATTGATATCCATGCTAGAAACCTTGAGGTTGTGTATTAAAATTTTACATCATTGGAGACATAAATCAACCAAAATCAACTAGATAAAATAAAAGTTTTGGATGGTAAATTAAAAATGAGAGGTTTATATATTTTTAAAATTTTGATGTTGATTAGGTTCATTTGTCTCATATTTGGGATTGGTTTGAAAAATAAAAGATGGAGTTGAATTAAAATAATAAATTACAAAATTAAATATTTCTTTTTTTCTAAAAAAATGTTTTTATCTCATTAAATTGATATCATTTAGACATTAAATTAAGTAAGAATAAAGATTTGGAAAGATTTTTTGGAATTAAACTTATATTTTCCCCTTATTTTGAATACACCCTCCATCCTTGTCATCAATGCTCAAAATAAATATAAACACTATACTTTTTATATAATTTGCTTATATTCTAAGATAAAAAATTAATAGATGAGGTTAAATATCATAACATGAAAATGATAGTAAATATATATATTTTCAAATAAATCTAATAGCAATCATTGAACTTACGACCAAGATGCATTTGGCCTTGATGGTGTCATTGATTTTGCATCTATCTTTGCTAGTGCATCCTCACTTATGTCTATCTCTAAATGATAACTCAGTTTTTTCAACAATCTAATATGACATTCCATTTATTTAATTTCAGCACTTTTTAGTTTGTTTTGGTTGTTTTTAACATAGTGGAATTTTTTTTATTTAGTGTGTACTTGAACAAACCTTGATTATTTATTTTTACAAGTTATTACATAAATTTGAAGTAAATAAAAATAAAACAGAAGGATGACAATAATAATAATAATAATAATCATCATCATAAGTTATAGGTTAATGAAAGGACATGACTGTTAATGAAAAGCCACGACTCTTAATGAAAAGACACTTGTTTAAGAATATTTATGAGGGTCTTGTAATGTAAAAACATCATTATTTATTCAATCACATTTTTATCAATCAATTTTTTTATATCTTATTTTAGAATATCAAAATATGACCATTTTTTTGCTTCATTGGTATAAGAGCAAAGTGGGTAATCACATCATACAACCACAATCATTGTACAAGTTTGCATATTTGCACCAGTGTGTCATATCTGTTGAAATATGTAGCGATGGTCAGTCTTCATAATATTCATTTGTATTGTGTCGAGAGTCGCTCTCCAACCCAGTAAGGTTAGGTTATGTTATGTAAACATTTTGAATTACATAATAATCCTTCTGCAGCTTCCTTCTGCCGATTCCTTCTGGGGCTTCTCTCACAGGCTGCTTCCTTCCGCAACTTCTCTCACGGGTCTGCTGATTCCTTCTGCAGTTAGATCCGCGGCTCGATTGTGCCTTCTGTGGTTATATCAGCCGGGTATGATTTAATAGGTCTGCCGATTCCTGTCTGTATAAGATCGACCCTTCAGTTTCTAACTTACAACGCTATTCGAGTGGCATTTGAAAAGAAGATCGAGAGCCCATCAGACGCCAACGATATGTGACTCTCCCAACTTCGTCTCCATCATTCTATCCAGCCAGCACTCTGAATTTTCAATCCATGAAGGTTGGTAAGAAGTTTAAGGTTGCTAAGAACCCTAAATACGTTTTCGATTGCTACTATGTAATTTTTTTTTGGGAAGTTTGAAATAGATCAGGGTTTGCGGCTCGATGGGGCTCTCCAAGGTCTGCGACTCTCCAAGATCTGCCAAGTTAGATCTAACAGGTCTGTGGCTCTCCAAGTTAGATCTGCGACTCTCCATCTCATAGGTTTGTCAATTCCTTTTGCGGTTAGATCTGCGGCACGATTAGGCATTTTGTTGTTAGATCTGTCGAGTATGATTTAATAGGGCTGCTGATTCCTCTACGGCCCTTAGGTTTTATATTTTTCTAGATCTACGGCTCTATTGAGATATAGAGCGGCTCTCCAGATCTGCGGCTCTCCAAGTTGTAGATCTGCTGATTCTGTAGCTTCTCTTCGACAATCTTCTATACTTAGCAGGAGAGCATTCTCCAGATGGCTCCCAGCTTCGCAAAAATCGTTGTTGGCTTAGTTTCGTCCGCCTCTGGGGGGCAAGCTCTTGCCCATATCATAAGTGAAGCCCCAGATCCCACTGTTCAGGTGGTCTAGGCCTCACTCAATGAGGCTTTGAAGTTCTCTGAAAGTGCCTTAATCTGTCGATTCAATGGTTTTTGGCCGCAGCTAACAGCGCTCCATAGTTGGATCTCGAAGGTTTGGAAGCCTCTAATTCCTAATGCAATTAGTATCTACCCCTGTGCTAGGGGTTTCTTTATAGTAAATTTTGAAAAACCTGAAAGCAGACAATGTATTCTAGATTCCGACCCTTGGTTTTGAGAAAAATCAGGCCTATTCATGAGGCCATGGAACCCATCATTCGATCCCTCAACAATAATGATAACCTCAACACCAATTTGGGTGAGATTGCCAAACCTACCCTTGCATATCTGGAATTTCCCTTTGCTAAAAGCCATCGGAAATGCAATTGGGAAATTTTACTACAGGTGCCCAGAAACAGAGGAATATGCCAGAACCACCTATGCACGCATTTGTGTGGAAATGGACTTCAGCGTCGGATTCCCAGCTGAAATACACCTAACAAGTAAAGACTATGTGTGGAACCAGAAACTCGAATATGAAAGTGTCATCTTCAGATGTCAATCCTGCTTTGAGACAGGGCACCTAGCCAAAAATTGCCCAAAAGCCTCCTAGAAAAATTCTGCTAGAAAAAATCACCATAGATCTACATGGTGGGAAGGAGCAGAAAAGGAACACTACATTGTCACCAAAGAAGAATACTCTCGAGAAAACTCTGAATCACAAGAAGTCGGGCAAGAAAGAAACAACTCTCAAGACAAGCAGGGGGAAAGCCCCACCCAACAACAAAAGAGTGAACTTGACAAACCCTCAAGTTATGAGGGTTCAAATATCGCACAAAATAAATCTCCATTTGACAGCAAAGCAGATCTCCTAGACCAAACTTCTTCTTCGACTATCTTCAAAAAGACGAACACAATAGATCGCGAAGCTAAGACACCAATGCCCCAAGAATCAGAAGAGATGAAGGAGATGCAAGATAAATAAAGTTGGAAGACCGTAGAGAAAAAAAGAAAGCTACAACACTAATCTCGCCAAGAAAGATGAGGAGCAGACAATTAGAAACTAAGAAAGAAAATTATGGGTCCGATAGACCAATTTGGTTTGAGTGGACGGTAACCACCACCACCACCATCATCATCAATAAAGTAAAATTAAAATACAACTAAAATAAATAAATAAAATATAAAATATAAAATAAAATGAATACTTGTAATTATTCGTCGAGAGGTGCTCTCCAACCCAGTAAACATTTTGACTCAGTCAAATTACATAATGATAAAATAAAATTAAAATACAACTAAAAAATAAAAATGTAAAATTAATAAAAATAATAGATAATTATAATTATCAATTACTAATAATTAAAACTGAACCTAAGATCTCCATACTTAACATGGTTTTTTACCAAGCCCAAGAGGGATAAATGCCTTGAGGTGCACATCCTCTTTCACTTCTTTGTTGGTCAATTACATAAAATAAAATAAAATGAAAATAAATAATATAATTATCATTATTAATATTAAACGTAAGCCTAGAGATCCACATGGTTCTATCTTGACCAACCGGAGGTCATGCCTGAGGTGCACACAGCTCTTTTCACTCTTAACGTGTGGGTGTCAAATTACATAAAAATAAAAATAAAATAAAATTAATAATTATAATTATAATTATTAATAATTAAACTAGCCTAGATCTATCTTAACATTGGTTCTACCAAGCACCGAGAGGGATCAAATGCCTTGAGGTGCACACCTCTTTTAGAGTGAAAAGGGATTTGATCCCTCTTGGCACTTGGTAGATCCAGAGTTAACATGGATCTAGGTTGGTTTGTAATTGTAATGATGAAATATGAACTATTTTGTAAAAGAAAAATTATATGAAGCACATGCTTCATGCTTGCAAGAAAAGGAAAATATTTATTTGAATTTATATTCAAAATGAAAATTTTGAATTTATGATTTTCCTCCACAAGGAGACCAAATTGGCCCTCCTCTTGCACAAGTTTTCACCCATTCGACCCTCAAGGAAGACTAAATGTGAGTGATTCGTCCTCCCTCAAGGCACTTCACGTATCTCATCTCTCAAGAAAGACATCTATGTAATAAAAGGTGAAAAGGAGGTTGAATACAGTTGGAGAAGAAAGTGATTGGTTATGATTGGTTTGTCCTCATCCAAGCAAGGAAATAAGACCAAGTTCAGTGCGAGTCCTTGTGAAATCTTCTATGATTTATTTATTTACCAGAAGGACCAAATTTCTATGTGGGAGGGTCGAGGTGTTCTGTGGTTTGTTTTTGTGTCAAAAAGCAGAATCTATATGGAACAAGGAGGCCAAATCTCTGTACATGAAGACTTAACCCCTATGAAAGAGGGTCAAAATTTGTTGCTTGTATCTCTGTGATTTCAATCAGATTGAGGAGGGCTAACTTGGTTTCTTGATGAGAGGTTGAGCTAGACTTCTATGCTAGTCAATCATCTTGATTTTGATGTCTCTCTTGTTGAATTCATTCTTTAAGAAAAGGATTTTTGGGTTTTTCTCCACGTGGGTTTTCCCAAGGTAAACTCTTGTGTTACTGTGTGGTCATCTCTTTATGATCCTCATGGTATTTTGTATTTACTGTTGAATTCCTTTGTGTAATAACTTTGTTATGGAAAAATACTAACTTAACTAAAGAAGTAATTATCAATATGAAGGATACCCTATTTTTCAACAATATGATCATTGTTGGAAAAATATTAACTTAACTAAAGAAGTAATTATCAATATGAAGGATACCCTAGTTTTTCAATAATATGATCATTGTTGTACATCAATGTGCAGCAATTGCCATATAGTATTTTTGACCAATTGTCGCCATTCCGTCTTCCACCAATTGCTACCGTATAATATTTTTTGACTAGGTGTCACCTTAACACATTAATCAACCTATATACCACCTTCAGTTGCCATTGATACTATTCGCTCTTTGCACTACCATATGAGTCGTACGTTTTCACTGCCACATCAATATTGTAGCTATATGATTAAATTGAAGTCGTACTATTAATTTGTTGTATAATACAATTAAAATTTAACTTTTTATAGTTAATTAAGTCTTCATGAACACACATTAATGTGTTGTACCAGACAATGCTACATAATTTCGTACAATTGAAATCTATCAATGAATAATTTAGAAACTCAGAAAATTTTAAGTGGGATGACACTAAATTGTCTTAGTCAAAATTGAGCCAAAAAACACTCTTGTGACCAAAGAAATGGTTGAAGTTAACTTAAGGATTAATAAACTAAAAAATGAATCCAAATGTAATTACAAAAAACTTGACGAAAAAATGGATAAAAATCAAGGAGAATGAAGGGAATATATTATAAAATAAATGAAAATTTTAAATAGGAGTTAACACAATCTCCAACCCGAGATCACTACAATCATAGAAAACAAAATAAGGTAGCATGGATAAGATAAGAATAAAGACGAAAGAGGAAACCAACACAAATACAAGACAAACTAGATTCTTAAATAGATAAATTAGAGAAATATCTCTAAGATGAGGAACCCTTGGCCCACAAAAGCCATCCAAATGCAACTCATTAACAACCAAGCTCTTTAAGCACCACTACCACCACTCCACAACCTAGCCCCATGAGTGCAACTAATATGCAACCAAGCATTTTCCCCAATGGGTTACCAATTGTTAAAGTCAACTAACCACCACCCTTTTTAACTCAACCACTCTTTGAGTGCTTAATGTGACTAAAAGTAGATGTACCCAAATTGGATAGAGAAGAAAAGAAAAGTGTGTCTTGGATCAACAAGATAAACGATTAATTTGAAATAAATAACATTCACTTCAATGAGGAAAAAGTAATGTATGCTTTTATGTAGCTTGAAAACCATGCATATAATTGGTAGATGTGGTGGAAGTCTACGACCAAGGTGAGCTACTATGGTTTGGCTAAGTTTAAAGATAATTTCTTTAAGGTTTTTGTTGAGAAATTAAGGGAAGCTAGATTAGGATGATTTCTCTTACTTTGATAACTGCTTGTGATGTTCTTTCACTTAACTTTATGTACTTGTAGTTAGCTTCTTCTCTACTTGAGTATTATTGTGTTCTTATCATCAAACAACTACCAAACTATGAAGATCAATAACACAAGTGGACATAGAATATATGCTGCTAGCTAGGGCCAAAACCCCTCCTAGAGAGGAAAACCCACAAGTAATTCTTCTCTTCTTATAAAATCTCCAAATGATGAATTCTAAGACTTAAGACCCAAGACAAAGACCCATCCAAGACCAATTCAACCTTCCTTTTTGACGATCTTTCCTCACATAGCTTCCAACAACAAAATTCGACCTTCCAACAACTTCTTTAGCAACTTTGACCTAGTAGCTTCACAACTTTCAACTTGATGCAACTTCACAACTTTGACATTGATGCAACTTTACAACTTCGACTTTGATGCAACTTCACAACTTTGACCTCGATGCAGTTTCATAGCTTCAACCTAGATACAACTTCACAACTTACACCTTGATGCAACTTCACTTCGATCTAGCACCTTCACTTTGTCCTTGCAACTTCTTTGCATGTAGGAGAGAGAGAGAGAGACCCAAAAAATATAATTCCAGTTTCTTTCTTGAACTTCACTTGCTTCTTAGATTCTTCTCCTTATAATCAAACTTCTTCTCTTACTTCAATGAATGTCTTGGATGTGTGCTTCAATTGAGGTCAAATGCCTCTTATATATAGGCTTCCCATGGGTACAAATTGCCTTCATGAGGCCGAATTGATCTCTTGTAGGTTGACTTGATCTTGGAGGTTCTTTTGACACAATTTTGACTCAAATACATTATTTTGACTTGTTACAAGATGCCCAATGGGGTCTTTTATAGATGACAATGAGGGGTATGAATTGCCTTCATGAGGCTGACTTGATCTCTTGTAGGCTAACTTAATCTTGAAGCGTTTTTTGACACAATTTTGACTCAAATATTTTTTTTGACTTGTTACAAGATGCCCAATGAGTTTTATTTATTTATTTATTTATTTTTTTTATATGACAATGACTCTATTGACTTCTTGACTCTACGACAAACCCTAGAAGCACACAATGGGTGCTTGACCTATAAATAAATTGACCTTGAGCACGAAACCCATGCTACAAAATAACAATAATAATTTTCTTTTTCTATTTAAATCAAATACATAAAATCAAGAGTACATATGGCATTATAAAGACTGAACCTAGTTACATATTTCAACAGTTTCAAGGTATGACATAGAAGGGCTTCTTTGAAAAATTACTAGAATACAACAAAAACGTGACGTAGATGAATATGAATCACAAATGGAAAGCATTGGAAATGCAAGTATCTAAATCATCATATGATCGACTAATTCAGACTTATGTATACAAATTAAAACCTTACATGGGGGGGATCAACAAATGCATAATATCACGACCATGGATAAGGCTAGACGCAAAGAAAATGTCACTATAAATAAGTTAAAAAAGTTATCTCAAAAACACCTTCGGTAGGTTTATTCAAGATGAAGACTACCCCGAAGCAAATATTTTAGAAATTTAAAGCATCATTCATCACATCTAAGATAAGAGAATAATTTCATTTTTGAAGCCTAATGACAAAGGGAAAATTCAAATACTGTGGAGACAAGTGGTCTCCAGGGCACAAATGAAAAAATTGAAAGTTATAAACATATGAAGATAAAAGAGTATGAAACACTTCCATCAATGAATCCGATGATGATGAAAGAAGGAAGGACAATACTTTTAGTAGATGTGGTAACAATTCAGGGTTACAGGTATTAAAATCACTTATATCATTACAAAATTATAGTTTGGAAGCAAGTAGAGGTTCCCATTGAAGTCTTTGACAAGGTTATAGTCTAAGACGAAGTAAACCCACCTATAGTATGCTATACTTCACCTCATTTTATAAACAATAGTACTATCTATCATAATTGTGATGGAAATCATGATATAAGTTGTTGTAATTATAAAAAAAGTGGAACAAAGGACCTAAAATTCAAAGGAAGCACGAAGAGTAAAAATATCCCAATCTTAGTACATTATGGAAGTACATACAATTTCACGGATACAATATTTCAAGAAAATTAGATCTTTTTACATACACTGTGAAGGATCTCATTGTTATAATTATTAATGGTCAACAAAGTGAAGGGATTAGGATGGTGCCATAAGGTTTCTGTACATATAAAAAAAATGGAACTAGAAATTGGATACTATGCTTTACCACTTAGTAGAATGGACATGATATTAGGAGAAGTTTGGTTGATACAACTGCAAACCTATGGCACAAACCTCCAAGAACAATTTATTGAGTTCAAATGGCGAGGAAAGAACGTCACGCTATATGGTTTGAGAAAATATTTCAATGGAAAAAATTACAAATCTGACACTTCCACTATGAACACGTCTCCCAAATATTCAAAAACAAATCAAGAATCAAGATAAATCTTCACAAGGTATGACAAATTCATCTCGAATTTCTTTGAGGATAAAACATTCTTCAAAGGAAAATGCAATGTTATTTAACCTGAGCATATCTACTTGAGAAGCATCATAAAGTTTAAATTGCTAAATAATTTTAGAAATACTGTTTAGAGGTTAGATCCATAGACCCCACAGACCTCCCACCTTACATAATATATCATGTGGCAATTGATAAATATTAATAACTAAATTAAGGATAATAAATTAAATTTACATGAAGATCTATGAAATTATAAATCATACTATAATAAAAAGAAAATCATTAACCATAATATTGCCTTTACTTGAAAAACAAAATCATATATTCAAATAAGGTTATGATAATGATTAAAAACTTGAGTTATTTAATTATTGAAATTTTTCTTAATGCATTAGAACTTTGTACCATTCACTTTTGAATTATTGTTTCATGGTCCAATTATAAAATAAACGTTGAGGTAAAATAGTACATGGTACTTTAACATATAATGGAATATGTTTTGAATAACATGGATCATTTACTCAATATCAACATTATGCTTAAGTTGGTATGATGTTGTAAACTACCTCTAAATGCCTTGATATTTGAGATAGTTATGCTTTAATTTATAACTTGTATTCACCTTTATTGTCGAATCTCAAGATCTTGTTCAGCTTGTCACTCTACTTATGAGTTTCAACTTCATAATATTGAAAGTACTTCAATATTTTAGTTTCTTTCATAAAAATTACATTTATATCTTTCATTAAAAAAATGGAGATGTGTGATATTCATTGATTGTATAGCAAAAAATAATATAAGTACAGAGATGCTCATAGCTAGGAGCTTGCAAACCTTGGCCAAAAAGATAGAGATCATATGATAAGAAAGACATCATACATACACAATAACAATAATGGGAAAGCAAATAACATTTATTCATCCAAAAGCAATAAAAGTAAAACATAAAGTTAAGAAAACACAAATCAATAGAGGGAATGAGATATGAACATAAAAATGCTTTAATTAGAAGCTTAAAGAGTCCACTTACATAATTTTGTGAAAAATACCTATTATAGCATAACACAATAGGTAATGACTTAAGAAAACAAAGTGAAGTGTAATGTGTAAAATTTTGATGTGGCATTCAATACCAACAATTGTAGCCTAAGTATAAAGGGAGTTTCTTGTGAACCTAACCACAATTTTTATTAGGCATATGTACACGAGTTATTTGTATATATGCTCATGATTTTGTCATTTTGTTTCACTCCTAGGCCTTTATAGTATCACAATTTATGTAAAAAGGTCCTTGCTAGTACATAGAATTAATTTCTTTCGAATCCATTCAAGAGTTCCAACATTATCAATTTTTGAGTATATTACAAGTGGATTAGTAAAAATCCCTACCATACAACATTGACAATTTGTCAACATACTATGGGGTGATTTCAACACTAAAATGTTCACCAATTGACATCAACAATTTATGGAGTGCTATTATACTTTGTACATTATTAGAAATATTTGTTAATTGGTGGAGGATAAGACAAAAACTTATGTGAGGAGTTGCAAAGCATAAATTAAAAGCATGGGATTACATGCCTTAGGGTATGTCTACATGGTTGGATAGATTTATAGGTGGAAACATTTTTTGAGTCTTATAGGTTCCCTGTGCTTGCATGAGACATGCAATAATTAATGCATGCATGGGAGGATGAGAGCCCAAAAAGGGTACTAGTTTTTTGAGACTTGCCTTTTGGGTAATTTTCTATTTTAAAAAATTAACATTTTGGAACACTCGTCATATTTTGAATGCCCTCTACTGGGAAGGACATGAATGCCAATTTTGGAAATGATAGAAGAAAACATTTTTTTGCATCTATATATATATATATATTCTTGATTAGTCATACATGATTTGGACTATTGTAATGGAAAATGGCATGGGTGCCAATAGTTTCTCTCAGGGCTATATTGTTCTCTACTTAGATAATTCCATTCAAAACATTTTCTTTGCATTCATCCCATAACATTATATCATCAATCATAAAATCATCAATAAAAACTATGTAGAGAGAAAAATAACATCAATAATGCAGCGGAACAACAAGGAACAATAAAAGAAAAGCTTGCACAATAGAGACACCAGGAATTGGTTGGAGAACAGGGAAAAACCCCATAAGGAGAGAAAATCAGAATTCAATTCTTCTTCTTCTATTAGATATTCATCAATTGTTCAATTGATACAAACAATAAATATCATAATCCAACACATAAGGCTACCTAGGGCCTATACATGTCATTGAATATTTGTAGTATATCAATATCGAAACATTATATTGTTGTTCAACAACATCATATCTCTGTACGATCCACACCAACCAGACCATGTGAGCCATGCCATATGGGCCATGTGGGTCGTGCCAATCATGCCATTCAAGCCATGCCAATCAGGCCATGTGAGCCATGCCATACATGCTATGCGGGCCATGCGAGCCATGCCATGCATGCTATGCGGGCCATGCAAGCCATGCCATACATGCTATGCGGGCCATGCGAGCCATGCCATACATGCTATGTGGGCCATGTGAGCCATGCCATATGTCTCGTGTGGGCCATGCCAATTAGGCCATGCGAATCATACCATATGGGTCATGCGAGCCATGCCATACGGGCCATGTAGGTCATGTCAATAAGGCGATGCGAGTCATGACATACGGACCATGTAGGACATACCAATTAGGCTATGTGAGCCATACCATACAGAGAGGATGTCATACATGATGTGACATTAAGGATACCATACATGAGATGCAAAGGAACTATGATTATAACCTAGAGGAACCATGAATCTATGCCATATGTAACATTGTGTATCGATGCCAACAAGATCATACATAACATTGTGATGCAAATCATATCCATTACAAAGATGAAAGAGCATTACTCTTTACAGAGATGCGAGATTGTCATACCACTGCAAGGTCATATAACAGAGATGAAAAACCAGATCCATGTGAGACAGTAGGCTTGTTGCAGAGCATAGTAAAGTCCTATAGTGTATGCAAGATAGTAAAGTCCTGTAGCATATGTGGTATATTCATGAGCGAGAGATTAATTCTGTTGCTGTAACAAGAGAAATCCTGAAACAGAAGTGTATAGAATGTACGGATGATCATATAGTCCGAGAGAAATGATGAGCCTCATCATTGGGTAATTATATGGGCCTTAATTCACCTCCTAGCTTAGTCAAATAAACTCTTCTCACAACTTATTACATGTTTTAATTATATTTTGTTTAATGGGATGAGTTAAAGTGAGATATTATGCCTAGTGGACTAATATGCATTGAATGTAGGTTTGGAACAGAAAATCAAGGAATTTTGGCAAGACTAAGGTTTGAAACTTGAATGGGACAAGGGAGAGAGATTGTAGGAGGTAAATCCTCCTCATTTACTCCTCCCCCATTCGAATATTCCTCCTTTAATCACACCAACTTGGAGTGCAAGTAGCCAAGTCATGAAGATCAAAAGGCAACCGAGTAAGTGATAGACAAAGAGTTAGTTCATCTTGAGTATGGGAGCTGAGCCTCCCTAGATTTAAGGAAGTCGTTGGACACTTCAATTGTATAAGTAGAGTGGCCTAGAGCCTCATTAGGATTTGAATTTTTGTTGCAAAAACACTAGTTATTTTTGAGCTCCAGACTCGTGGAAGACATTGATGTAATTTTCTGTTTAAATAATGGAAATGAGCTTTTTCTTGATCCAGCATTGAGTTGACTCAGAGGGCTGAAGCTCTTGGGTTAGGGCCCAACCCTAGTAGCAAAGGCTCCTCTTCTTGAATCTGCATGCTTAGCTTAGTTTCATAGATTCATGGTTACATCGTCTCTAGAAGTATTTCATTACAAGTATTGTGGATTTGATTAGCTGTTTATCAGTTTGCTTCCATTTGTGCTTTACTTCAGTAGCAGGGTAGAAGAGATAAAAGGAGCACCAAAAAGTTGGCAGTGGGTGTCTTGGCATGACCTCTTCCCTCAGGGATCATGGTTTGAGGAAAAGATCCTTAAGCAGCCCCAAAAAGAGATTTCCATTTCTTCATAAGATTTAGAGTTTACTGTACTTAAACTAGCATTTGATCATTTTTTCAAGTGTAGGATTTAGTTTCCATCTCTTCCATCTTCAGTATTTAAGTAGATATCATCCATGATTCCATTTTGTTCAGCAATTTTCTTCATGCATGAAGTAGACAACTAGTTCATTAAATTATGCTTTTCTAGCTCGTTAGAATTCTTCTTGTTTACATGACTTTGTGGCAATTATAAATGTTTGATGCAGAACAGGTGCTTCAAAAATCTAAATGGATATCATATCAGGAAACCACCTCCCAACTTTATCCATTCATAATCATCCCTTGCTTTCACCAAGATCTTCACCAATCTCATCATTTTACATAGAAATTCCTCTAAGCATGTTGAGTGAATCCAACCATCTCCTAACCTTGGTGTTGAGTTCTAAGTGATCCTGGAAATTTTATCACTCCATTCCACCCATCCACCACCTTCCCTAAGCCTTCCATCACCTCCAGCAACCATCATTTTTCTCTTGGCTGTATCCTGTAGAAATACAGGGAGTCCTGTAGGTTTCTAGTACATCTTGTAGGTTTTCCTGTAGTGGGCTGAATTGAGGGAAAACCTCTAGGAAGCCTCATCAAGTCATCCAAGGGTCCCCCAAACCTTCCAATCATATCCTAAACCTCCCACTCATCCACCATCATCGCTAAACCACCTTCCACATCACCAAAATAGATTAGGGTTTACACTTGAATTTCTAGAAAAAAAATAAAAAGAAAAAAAAAGATTTATTTCAGTCCTTTACATGCACAATAGTGATGTTTGATGTCCTAATCTTCCATGCTTTATATACTATCATTTCATACATTTTGGTTTGTCATTTTTGTAAAGCATAGTTTCTCAGTAGTTAGTTAGAGAAGGGTGTGTTTTTAGCATATGATTTCTGTCATTTTCCTTATTTGCAATAGATAATATTTCTCCTAGAGAAGATCTCTCTTTATTTCATCAACAATCAAGCTTCTTCTGAATCCATAGAAGTTTGGCTTGAAAACCCTAGTGGTCTCTCGCCAGCTGAATAGTGACAAAAGGTAGAACCATCACTTGTACTTGTGTATACAACATTGTCACCTCCAAGTTTGTACGAACCTCGGGTTGATAAAGTAAAGTTGGTAGGTCTAGGAGTTGCAACATTCTTGTTGCAATACTGGTGCTCATCAAGCAATAGTCCTACGAGAACAATATAGCTATGAGTGAGATAACAGTCTTGTGAGAGTATAGTACTATATGTAGAGATTTCCAGTAGATTCACAAGCTCATGTAATGTACTAAAGAACAGGACAAGAATCTACTTCTACTTTCAACCAACATAAGCCAATAAATCGATGAAAACAATACGAACAAGAATAAGATAAATCAATGGCACATAACACAAGATGTATTTGTGGAAATCCATTGTTCAAAACCCCACTATATGTATTGCATATATAATAAATACGAGTGAAGATACAAAGCTTGTTATCACTAGAAAAATTCCACACAAGTATACTCAATTCTCTTAGCTCACAAGCTAGCTCAAGATAAATCCTTAGCCTATTCAGTAACTCTCCAAGCCTCTAATCTCTTGCATAATTCCTAGGATGAATAACTCATATTTAAAGAGAATTCACGATTCCAAAATTGCACAATCCAAACATAGGTCCTTCTCTGATTGCATGCATGATATTTACAACTTAGTAAATCACACACTTGACAGTACACTATCCCTTCACTTTAGTCTCAACTGGGTCTTTCTCAGAATCGACATGCATGAGTTTCTAATGAGAGAATCATCAGTTAACTGGAGTAGCACTAGTGGATGCTTTAGTCACCAACTGACTGTTAGTCCTCTATTAGTTCCTCAAATAGTTTGGAACTAATTTAACTGAACTTAACTTAGTAAACTGAGTGATCTAATTTCCAACTCAATTTAAACTCATATTGGACCCTTAAAACTTAGGGAGAACATATACATGACTACAGAAAGACTTCCAACTCAAAATTCCTAATCTAATTAAGTCAATTAAATTTAATTAACTATTTACAAGTTGTTATGAGAATATAATTCGATTTTAATTCTCAGTTTAATTTAAGGACAGATTAAACTGGAATTTCTTGTTGCCATTTTTCAACACTCCCTCTCAACAAGAAAGGGATTATCAACTACCCCAATCCTGTCTCTATGAAACTCAAATTTACATCATGAAAATTCCCTTGTCAAAATGTCTACATCTTGCTGGTGAGCTCTAGTATTGCAGCAATAATGCTGCAACTCCTGGGACTCCCTTCTTTACTTTTATCAACCCGGTCGTTCGTAACAAACTTGGAAGCGACGATGCTGTATGCACAAGTACTAGCTCTTGTCGCAGCTGTCACTTGGTCAGCTGGCAAAAGTCCGCTAGGAGCTTAAGCCAACTTCTATGAGCTCTTTAGAAGAAGCTTTGTAATTTATGGATGAAAGCTAACTCGAAGAAAGCTAATCTATTTGCGAAAAGAGATTGAAAATCTGAAGAAAAGCGCAAACCCTAATTCTACCAGCTAGGTCCTACTAATGCAAGGATGAGCATACAAACTACTGAAAGAGATGCCATTACTTCTATGAAGGTAAAAATACATGTGCTTAGACTAACCTTTGTCCTAAGAAAACATCTTTTTGTAATTTTGATTAAGTTGTCAGTTTTATCATGCATATGCTTTCACTGTTCTTGACTGTGCAGGGGTGGATCAAGGAGGAGGAATGCTTGGAAAAGGTTGGGAAGGTTCAGAGAGGATCTAAGGAGTCCCCAACACCCTTCTAGAGAGTTTCACAAAGTTTGGCTATCAAGAAACCTCATTTGTGAGCTTCTACAGGAAGTCTGCAGGGGTTCTCCAGGATGTTCAGAGATTTCTATAGGATGTTCAGAAATTTCTACAGGATGTTTGAAAAGTGGGTTTTAGAGGATGGGTGAGTGAGGGAAGATGCATGGATGGATAAGGAGGTAGGATAGGGGCCTGGAGTGACCCAAAAGCTGGTGGGTGGAGTGGTGAGAATGTGTAGAAGGCTGACTTGGCTTGAAGAAGGCTAAGGCAATGATTGAGCAAGTAGGTAGGGTTGCGTGGAAAAAGGACAGATGGGAGACGAGGATGAAAGAGTGGCTCAAATGATGTTTAGGTGGATGAAAGAGTGGTGGCGATGCCCTGCATGGTGTACATTCAACCGAATCAACAAAGTCTTGCAAATGATCAAAGTCCTAGCTAATCTAGTCTAACTATTAATAACATGAATGAACAATAGATTTATTGGAAAGAAAACCATGCACATCAACTATGCAAAGAAACATTTCAGAGATCTAAACCCATAACTAACTTCTGCAAAGGAAAACAGTACACTAAGGATTGCATGGTCAAGCAAACTAGTGTTTTTGTTGGGGCAACACTGTTTCTTCAATTCCAGCCCCTGATCCAATAAGGATGAGGTGAAACCGAGAGTGTGTTTGTCCCTTTTCTTTGGAGCTTTTTCTGTTATTATCTTACCAAAACACCTGCAACAATTCTATTCATAAACAGTGATCTATCCAAGCAACATAACTAAATCTGCCTAACAGAAATACGTTTCAAATGCAAAAAGGGAAACATTGATGCATAAAGGAAAAATAACAGTACAGAAAGGAAGCCCTAGGCTCTCAGGTTGGGCCCAACCCTGAGAGCTATGGCTCCTATAGAAAACTCAGAGTTGATGTAAAATTAGTCTGCTTCTCATTATCCAAAAATAGTCATAAGAGATGCGAAAAATGGCTACAAGAGAACAAAGTAAAGCTAGCAGAATTGTGGTGCAAAATATGCAATGGTTTCAAAAGTCCCTTACGAAGGCTGAGGCCTAAACATTTATACATCACGAGGGCCCTAGCTGGCCTCCTCAATTTGTGGAACTTGGCTATCCAAACTGTGAGTTAGATAGTCCCTTCCAAAATCTGCTTGGCTGCCTTCTAGATTTGGTTTTGGTGGCCTTTGGAGCTCGGAGTTGGGGGTGAAGATCCTGAGGAAGGGTTATTTAATGCCATAGACAACCCCTCTATGAATCCTCACCTCAAGCTTGGATGTCTTCTAGCCCATGATTGCTCGGTTTGGCTCCAACATGTGTAAAAAAACATGAAATGAGCACGTGTTAGCCACCTAGGAAGAGTGACTACCCTTATTCGTACAAATGACATAAACATACTGAAAATAATGCATAACCTATGGAAAATGAAGGATTGAAAAAGGATTGAACAAGGATAATTAGGCCAAATGAGCCCAACAAGTTACCAATTTTGGGGCTCATCATCACCCCCTGCTAAAAGGGTTGCTCATCGTCTGAGCAACTAGTCCAGCTCCTCGTCTTTCATTACTTTAATCGCCACCCTCACATCCCAGGCTTCTGAAGTAGTGTCCTCCTTACTGTCATGGAATCCGGCCTTCCTTTCCACCTCTTCCCACTGCTTATGCTCTTCCTCTTCTGTGCCTCCTTCTAACAATCCCAAAAGCAAGGGTGGAATTAGCTTGAGGCCTATCCAACTAGCCTGGAGGTTTTGCATAGACTTCTTGTAGAGAGGCACTTGTGCCAAGGCCTCCCTAATTTGAGTTGGAGTGTGATATTCCTGGATTTTGAGGCTGTGGGACAATGTGTTCCACCTATGAGTGTAAGCATGAACACAATTGTCCCCTAATAGTCGCTCCATATCCTCGAAGTGTGCTATGGCTTGGGCCTGGCGATCCATGTACTCTAATAAAGTCTAAAAGTTGGTTTCTAGGTGCTGGTGAGCGGATATCAATGCTGTGGGGTCCCCTGGCTTTGCTCTAATCGACAGTGGTTCATGTAGTTCTCGGTCCATGACATTCCTGACCTCAACCGCTCTCTTTTCTTCATGGTTTAACCATGAGGTCATTGCCAATCAGCTGCATGTCCCCTACTGCTATGTTGGGGTCCCACGAGGTGATGTTTGGAAGGGTCAAATTATGGAGGTAAAACTCTGAAAGTTTAGCCTTATCTTCCGATGAACTGGTGTTACATAGATCCATGAATTGCTGGGGGTTCTGGATGTGGGAGATACCCCTCTATGCCAATGTGTTGATTTGGAACTGCAGCCACTAATCCCATAGGTACAGGCCATAGGATTTGGCCGGCTGCCTACATTGCAGAGCTTCCATTGCCCAGCTGGCCATTGAGGCCAGTTGTGCCTCCTTTTCTTGCATCTGCTATTTTAGGGATTGTATCTCTATATCTGCCTGCAATTCCATTTCCTGTAGAAGTTGGTTTAGTTCCTCAAGATCAACTTGCATCCCTTCTTTTTCCCGAGGTTCTGCTGAGGTGTCCTTGGCTGCTGTGTCCTCTTCTTTTCTCTGTCCCTGTAGCTGTAGCTATTGTCTGAGCAGCTCATTCTCTTCTCTTAACTTGGATTGTTGGGAGCTTTCCACATGCCTTACTCTTTCCAACTCCCTTTATGTTTCCTTGAGCCTTTCCTCTAGAGGCCCTATATCTGCTACCCCCTTGGATTTAGCGATCCTCATCTAAGTGTGGGTTCGTACTCTTTCTTCCTCTAGTGCTAGAAAAAGTGGCACTATGAATTTTTGAGGAATAATTTTGCCGACCTCCAAAAAGTTATAATAAGAGCCCAGGCTGGGCTGGGGGCTTGGTTCCATGATGACATCGGTCTTCTCCTCCTCGTGTGGTGACTTGGCTACTCTTTCCTCCATCTGCTCAGTTTCTTTCAGCCTAGCCAAAGTTTCCTGTAGAATAGCCTCGACATCCTGTAGAGAGGCTTCCGAGTTCAATTTCTCCATCCTTTCTCTCCATGAGGTTATTTTCGGGCTCCCCCGCTCATAAGTAATGGATGCCTTGGAGGGGGACCTATCCTTTGGTGTGGTAGGGGTATCCACAATTGTGATTGGCTCTTTTGATGGAGGCTGGGGTCTGCCAGTCTTAATCCTCACACTCCTTCTTGCTTTAAAATACATAGGAGTCGCCCTCTTTCATTTTTCCTTTGGCTTGGGAGAGGTACTTAGGGTGGCCAGCACAGCTGCTGCCTCCCTAGCTAGAATTTCGGCCGATTTCTCCTTCTGTTGTCCTTATTTCGGACTTCCTGTAGAAAGTCCTGTAGTGGTTGTTTTCTGGCTTCCTGTAGAAGTCGTTTTTAAAATTCCTGTAGAAATAGCCTTCTGGTTTCCTGTAGAAGCAGATGGCACTATTTTAGCCTGCTTGGCTGAGGGGAATTTTTCCTTTAGCTTGGTTGAGGCTGCCTTAGGGGTGCCCTTATTGGCTTGGACTTTCTCAGTCCTTTCTACCCTGCTCTGTAGTCTTTTCTCCCTGGGTGTTGGTGTAATTTTACCATCCCCTATTTTGGCAGCTTGGCCTTTTTCTTGTGTTCCTTTCTGTTCTTTCTTTGGTGTTTTTCCCGGGGTTTCTTGTCCTTTAGCTTTCTTCTCTGCCTGAGTGTGCTCCTTCTCCTCGCTACTAGAGGAAGTGAGTTCCTCGACCAAAACTTGGATGTCATCATCCTTAGACATATTCTGAAAATTGTCCTAGGAGAGAGGGACAGTGTAAGTATGGAGTGCATCTTCAACGAGGAGCTTGATAAGCCCATGATGGGCTAGCTGATCTGGTCTCCCCTCTCTCAGTTTGGTGGCACACTCAATCATGGAGTGCAGGAGGAAGTAAGAGGAATGCTCAATTTTTTCTCTGAGAGTAGGTCCATTTGGTGCCTGAGTTCTGTGAGCAACTGGAAATGATAGCCACACACGATGCTAAATTGCCCCTCACACGTAATATAATTCATAATTTGGAGGCTGACTTCACTCTAGAATGGTTGTAGGCTAATTCTTCGAACTCCATTCTTGTCCTCCAAAAATTGTTCCTCTGGCAAGAACTCTTTTTTAGCTTTCTGACCCAATTTCCTCTCCTCCTTATCCCAGGGTACCCCCATCAGTAGATCAGTTACTCTGCTAATGAGCTGTGGGGTGAGTCTGAGGGTCAATCCTCTGAAGTTTACAATGGCCAATGTCTTTGACTTCGGCTTCAGGGACCTTAGGAATTATTCTGTAATTTCATCATCGTGACCTTGAAGCTTGTCACAGAATGACATCCAGTGTGCACGGGAAAACAAGTCCACCACCTCAAGGGTTTCCCGTAATTTCTTGGAGTCTGATGGTTCTTTTCTAATGAACCCTCCCGGCATGGTAAAAACTCGATTTTTGTTTGCACTTTAAGCAGACAAGGAGTTCTGGGTGTATTTCCTTCTCAGAGCGTTAGAAAAATAGTATCTTTGTATCAATTACCCTCTGCTAAACTTTCCTGCTTGTGTACAGAAGGAGGGCTTCGGGATTTTTCTACACAGAGTGCAGAGCTATGTATCCATTATACACACAGTCATATAAAATTCACAATTTTTTTCACCAGTGCCTTGACACTGTCTCAATTTTTCTACAGGAGGGATTTTAATTCAAGACTCGTGGAGAAAATCTCACATGCAGACCACGAAGAAAATTTCAGGTAGTGATAAGAAAACGACTTTTGAATTCACAGACAGACTTGCATTCACATTTTCCCTACCCCCTCAATATGTCGAATTCACCGCCTTTGGAATTATTTGCTTGGGAAAGTTATGTTCAGGCCTACCTCATTGAAAATTGCCACCCTCAACGTGAATAGTCGAAGCCGCTTCGTATGCTGGGTTTCCTTTAGCGCAGCTTCCTGTAGAAATCGTTCCCGACTTCTAGAGGATGTTACAGTGGTTCAGGACGAGTCTGAGCGTTTGCAGGACATTGGAACAAACCGAGAACTCAGGCTAACAACTTGCAGAGGAGGAGGACGCGTACTCAGCTGCAAGACGCTTGTGAGTGTAAATGACTACAGTGTATCATAAGTTATTCGACAGGACGATTTGAAATGCTGTGTAATTCATGGTGCAGGGGTGAGCTGTCCCTGCTGATCAGTTGGCTGATGTCATAGCTATCATTCCCTGGCGTGTCCCTGACCGCCGAATTCTTCCCTTTGCATTCACCACCACCATTCCTGTCATACTGCAACTTCTCTGTGACTGGACACTTCCCACGTGTCAATTACCCATCTTTTCGACATAACCAAGCCCATTCGGATCCTACGAGGCCGTCTGACTAGCTGTGGTTGCCAGTTGAATGACTACCAGACTTGTTCAATCCATCCATTCTCACAGTCATGCACATTTAGAATATAACTTATGTAATTTGATGAAATAAGGTTAGGCACTTACCTGTGTGGCCATGGACGTGGTTTTTTCAGGTTTTGGGACGAGGAATGTTGGATCTACTTGCTGCTGCATCGTGCACAGGTGTTGGAGATCCTCTTCATTGGTTGCTGCTAGCTACGAGACCTTGAGACCCGATTTCCTGGTGGTGAATGCTGCATGCACTAGTTTCGTGAGCTGCTGGTGTCTTCATGGTGTGTGCTCCAGCCGGATCAGCTGCTACAAGATTCCTGTAGGACATATTGTAGCCGTTTCTCCTCCTGGGGTGCATGCTGAAATAAACGAAGTCACATTCACAGGTGAAGGGCCTTGAGGTCGCCTTGACAGGTAAAGTGTGCGAACCTCTGAATGCTTTATTTTTGCTTTGAAAAAAAGAAATTATTATATGAAAAATAGGGTTCTGGTATGACTGTGCAGGTATATTCGACCAGATGGTGGCAATGGTCGTGAAAGGAGGTGAAACAAGTGGGGGATGGAAGAAAATAGTGGTTGCATGCCTCCTCAATAGACTTCAAACTTCAAATCCTTCTCCATAATCAATTCTAGCCCGCCCAAAGGCTCTACAAGATGTTTCCTGTAGAAATACAGAACTTCCTGTAGAAATACAGAACTTCCTGTAGAAAGTCCTGCAGCTTCTTCTAGAAGGTTAAACCATGACCAGATTATGTCTGAACCTTGGAAAAAATGAGTGCTCATGGAGGGAGTATATGTGAGGTTGCCTGGTAGCTTGGTAGGGACCCTTGTCCTTGAGTTGAGAGGCCTCCATTTTGCACTGTGTTCCTGCAACCTGCAACAATTTCTAGAGATTAAACTTGTTTTTCTCTATTTCTTCCTTCTTCTTCTTCTTCTTCTTCTTTTGTTTTTTTTTTTTTTTTTTCTTCTGTACGAGACAACAGGGGCGCCTCAATGAGGTTTTCACCCCTACTATCTGCCTTGGGCGCCTCAGAGAGGTTTTCACCCAAGGACCTTTTTATTCCAATTTTTTTTTTTTTTAAGAGACAGCAGGGGCGCCTCAATGAGGTTTTCACCCCTACCATTTGCCTTGGGCGCCTCAGAAATGTTTTCACCCAAGGATCTTTTTTATTGCATTATTTTTTTTCTTTTTTTAATAATGATACTCAGGGTGTGCCCAAAACAGAGGCAGAGCCCTTCTCTATGACCGGCATTGATTTTTCCACAGTTTTGATGAACTCTTGCCTCGAAAGAGTTTTCCTGTAGATCTTTAGTCGATGCCCATTGACGAGCATGGGGATGGCTTCTTCATCAATAGTTCGGATAAGGACAGAACCATTGTCATTACACTTCTCCACTGCATATGGTCCTAGCCATCTTGTCCTCAGCTTCCCTTGGAAATCCTTATGTCTATAATCATACAACAACGCCCAATTTTCCGGCTGGAATTGTTTGTCATTGAGGTGGCGGTCATGCCATATCTTCCTCTGAAGTTGAACCACTTTTGAGTGGAGGAGGGCCTGCATTTGGTGTTCATCTAACCCATTCAGCTGCAATAACCTTTCTTGTTGAGCATGGCTGAGATCTAGGTCCAACTGAGCTGCCATCCTCAATGTGTTGTACTCAAACTTGATTGACAACAAAGCTCTCTTCCCATAGACCAGCTCATAAGGTGTGAAACTAGTTGTGGTCTTCCAAGTGGTGTTGTAGGCCCAAGTGGACTCAACCAGGCGATCTGCCCAATCCTTTCTGCTGCTGCTCACCACCTTAGTCAAAATCCCTTCTAATGTTCTATTGGTGACTTCCACTTGCCCATTTGCTTGAGGATGATATGGGGTGGATATCCTATGCTTGATCTTGTGATGAGCAAGCAAGTCTTCAATTAAGTTGGAGGTGAACTGGCTTCCTTGATCGGTGACTAACTCTCTTGGGTAGTAAAATTTGTAGAAGATGTTTTCTCTTAAAAACTCAGCCACCTTTTCTTCTGTTGCTGCTTTGATTGCCTTGGTTTCTACCCACTTTGTCGGATAGTCTGTGCACACAATGATGTAAGACCTTTGCCTTGAAGGAGGGTTGATAGGACCCACAAAATCCATACCCCACTTCTCAAATGGCTCAAGAGTCACTTGAGGTTGGAGAGGCATTTTGTCCCTTGGAGTCGGTCTCCCCATTCTTTGGCATTGGTCACATTGGATGATATATCTTCTGACATCTTGATGAAGAGTGAGCCAATAGTTGCCTGCCTGTAAAATTTTTAAGGCAGTCCTCTTGGCTGCAAAATGTCCTCCACAAGGCCCATTGTGACAGGTTAGGAGGATGTCAAAGACTTCTTCCTCCCTTACACAACACCTTAAGATCTGATCAGGGCCAAGTTTGAATAGGTTGCCCCCGATCCAAGTGAATGAGGCACTCTTCCTCACAATTCTGCTCTTCTCCTTTGAGAATAGATGCGGAGGGAACTCTGCTGAGAGCAGATAGTTTGCTATATCAGCAAACCACGGAGAGAGTACTAAGATAGCAAACAGATTTTCATTTGGCATCTGGTCATCCACTGTTCCTTCTTCACCTGCAGGCAAATCCAATCTAGACAAGAAGTCAGCAACAACATTTTATTTACCTGGTTTGTCAACGATAGTCAAATCAAACTGCTGCAACAAAAGTAACCATCTAATAATACGAGCATTCAGATCAGGCTTATTCATTAAATATCTAATTGCAGCATGGTGAGTATGTACAAATGTTTGATAGTCAGTGATGTAGTGTTGGAACTTGTTCAGGGAATGGACCACGGCCAGGAACTCTTTCTCAGTTACTGTATAATTCATTTCTACCTTGGATAAGTTTTTGCTGACAAAGTATATGGCATATGGAAGCTTTTCTTCAACTTGTCCTAAGGCTGCCCCTATGGCTTTGTTCGAGGCATCAGTGTGGATGTGGAAAGGTAGGGCCCAGTTTGGGCCTCTCAAAATTGGGGCGGACACCAACTTATCCTTTAATTCATTCAGAGCCCTCTGGCAGTCATTAGTCCATTCAAACTCGACATCTTTTGCTAAGAGGCCAAACAATGGTGAGGCTAGCTTACTAAAGTCTTTAATGAATCTTCTATAATATCCCTCTAAGCCTAGGAAACTCCGAACATCTCTTACCTTCTGAGGAGGTGGAACCTTTTTTATGATAACAATTTTACTGGGATCCACTTGTAATCCTTGGCGAGAAATGGTATGACCTAACACAATCCCCTCAGTCATCAGGAATTCACATTTTTCAAGGCTGAGGGATAGGTTCATCTCAATGCACTTGCTCAAAACTTTTCCCAGGTTGGACAAGGCTTCTTGGAAGCTAGACCCATAAGGAGTAAAGTCATCCATATAGATTTCCACTGAATCATGAACCAACTCAGCAAACATGCTCAATACAACTCTCTGGAAAGTGGCAGGGGCATTGAATAGCCCAAAGGGAAGGAATCGGTAGGCAAAGGTACCCCATGGGCAAGTGAAGGTGGTCTTATCTTGGTCCTCTGGGCTGATTTGGATCTGATTATACCCGTTGAACCCATCTAGGAGAGAAAAACTTCTTCCCTGCCAGTCCATCCAACACTTGATCTATGAAAGGTAAAGGGAAGTGGTCTTTCTTGGTGGCTTTATTTAGTTCTCTGTAGTCCACACAGATTCTCCATTTCCAATTTTTCTTGGGTACCAAGAGGGGAAACCCATCTGCTATCCGAGATGGGGTAGATGAATCCTGCATCCAACAATTTTTGCACTTCTTCTTTAACAATATCCTTGAGGGCTGGATTCATTCTCCTCTGAGGTTGCCTGATTGGTTTACAGTCCTCCTTAATGTAGATATGATGGGTACAGACCGAGGGATGGATTCCCTTCATTTCCTTGTAGCTCCAGGCAAAAGCCTCGAAATGGCGCGTCAAGAGGCTACATAGCTCCTTTTCCTGAGAGGGAGAGAGGGAGGAGCTGATCTTTAAAGTCCTTTCAGGGCCAAACTCCACATTCTTAACTCTGGAAGTGGTCAGATCGGTCGCACATAGGTCCATTAAAGCATTGGCTTGGGCATCTTCGACCAACTCTTCCAAGGATAGTGCACCAGGGGGAGGATTTTGGATTAAGTTCTCAATCAAATCATCCTCGGTTTGGGGGCCTCCCCTGGTGGCCTCTACTGTGCATAATGGTGCAGAGTAGACCTCATCCTCTCCTTCTTCCAACCAGAGGGATAAGTCATGTTCTAGCAAAGGTTGGGCAGGAGGGTATAGGACCAGCTATTTGGACATAGGCCCATTTTTGATGGTCATGCTTCCCGCTCGACAGCTAATGTAAGCATCCGCAGTAGCCAGCCAAGGCCTTCCCAAAATGAGGGGATATCCAGTGATTTTTTCCTTTGGCTGAAGGACCAAAAAGTCTGCAGGATACTCCGAGGAGTCGACAGATACCAAGACATCTTCCACGATCCCTTCGGGAGTCATGGTGGAGTGGTTTGCAAAATTCCAGCACTGTCGAGGTCTTCCTTAAGGAACTCTGAAGGTTGAGCTTAAGCATCGTGTCCCTGGTCATCACATTAATGGCAGCCCCTAGATCAATCAAGGTGTGGGGTATGATGGTGCCATTGATGTGGACATCAACTACAGGACTCCCAGGGTCCAAATACTTTGGAC
>APFE030999220.1:40212-66754 GCA_000404065.3 Pinus taeda
GTATATCGATACATCTTTTATGGCCTGGAGAAGTGGTATTTTCACACACAACTGCTTGAGTTCTCCCAGAAGCTCATTCTCTTCTAGGTTGGGTTGTGTGGTTACTGTGAGTCTCTCAGGAAAGGGTGGAATGGCTTGGGGTTCACTTTCCTGTTTCTCTTCCTCCTCCTCTAGGGGAGGAGGTTGGTGCTCTAGAAGGACCTTCCTAGATTGCAGGTTGATCTCTTGGATCTCCATAGCATAGGTAGGGCATGTTGTTTCCCCAGTATATACCTGCTGGCCCTGTCCGTTGTTGGGGTTCGGGTTCAGTTGAGCAGGCATCTGTGGTTGTCTTGGAGGAGCAGGAGGTAATGGTTGTGGTTGAGCAGGTGGTGGAGGCAGAATGGCGGGAGGAGTGTTGTATTGGGTCCTCCACCCCGGTTGAGGTGCATTCCACTGAGGTTGTGGCTGGGCATGAGAGTGAAATGAACGAGAAGGAGGTTGAGTATGGTATGGAGATGGATAAGACCACGGAGGAGGTGCGGTCTAGGAAGGATGAGCAGGGGGGCCCCAAGAAGGCATATGAGCGGATTGGTTGGGGTTATAATAAGCTTGGGATGTCCCTTGCATCCCCTGCTGGTAAGGTCTGGGTCCATGTGGCCTCCTTTTGTTGAGGAAGTAGAGAGGTTCAGTAGCCACCTCAGTCCCTAGGTACATGGCTTTAAATCCAGGTAAGGTAGGGCATTGGTTGGTGGAGTGGTCTTCCTCAAAAATGAAACATACCTCTACTGAGTGCAATGGGAACTCATTCTTGGGATGCTTCCTCGTGCATCTAGGACAAAAAATGGCCAAAGCCCTCTTAGCTTCTTCTTTCTTTTGCTGAATTCTGAAGGTATCAAGTTGCATGGCAATATTCTGTCTCATCTCACTCTTAAGGTCTTCCATATCGTTAGCAAACTCATTCTTGGAGAAAGTGGTACTAGCTGAAAGATGATTCCCCCTAACTCTCTTTTAGGCTGCCCTAGAATGGTTTCTAAACACGGTCTTTATGTTCTCATAAGGTAGTTGGTAGATGTCTACTCCAACCAGCATGTTAAGGGTGTCCAGAAGATCTTCAGGGACTCCTTGAAGCAGAACCAGCTTCAAAGATTCCAGGTCAAGTGTGCACCTGGCCCTTTTATAACTGAGTTGGAACCTTTCCTCGTAGTCTTCTAAAGATTCATCGCTTCCCATAGTCATCCGAAAGATTTCTCCCTTAGTTTCCTTGGATCTACAGTAGTCTCGGTACTTGGCATTGAAAACTTGCTGCATCTAAGCCCAAGTGGTGATACTGTTTCTAGGTAACCCCATGAACCAGTGTAATGCCGCGTCCTTGAGGGTAGAGGGAAAGAGTTTCAACTTTTGCTCATCCTCAGCATAGTCATAAGTTCGACAAAGGACATCAAACTCAAACAGGAAGGTATCAGGGTCTTCAGTAGTCAGTCCATGGAAGTGAGGTAAAGGAGAGGGACTTATCTTTTTCATTTTAATGTCTCCATTGGTTTCTCGGATGGGAAAGGCACCTTCTATTCTCTGATCTTCTCTTCTACCATTTCGATTTTCAGCCATGGCATCAGATGTAGTGTTCTCTAACTCTTGTTCTGTTATAGGATCTTCGTATATCTCAAGAGGTTCACCTATAGACTCTTCTGGCTCGCTGTCACCAGAGAAGAGAGAAGGTTGACTCAGTAATGTGGTGGGGGTGTTGGGTAAGAATTTGCCGGTTTTATGTCTGTTCCTACGAGGCATGAAATTGAAAGACTTTTTGATTGCTTTTGTTTTTTTTTCTTCTAGTACCTGCAAAACTAAAATAGGTTGAACTGCAACTAACTATCTTGCTGAAATGGAAATGCGGAATTGAAATGAAAGTAGGAAAGTACTAATCTATTTTGCTCAAATGAAATTGCAGGAATTGAAATGCTAAGCTATGTTTGCAAAATGGAAATTGCGGAATTGAAATGCTAAGCTACGCTTGCAGAATTGAAAGGCTAATCTATGAAAGTAGGAAATGTCTACTCTTCTTTCGCGGAAATGAAATTGCAGAATGGAAATGAAATAAACTACTTAGCAGAAGGTTGTAGGAGAAAATAGAAGAAAAGCAACAATCACCAATACTCTGACGCTTCCCCGGCAACTGCGCCAAAAAGATGGTGGGCTCCAGTATTGCAACAATAATGTTGCAACTCCTGGGACTCCCTTCTTTACTTTCATCAACCCGGTTGTTCGTAACAAACTTGGAAGCGACGGTGCTGTATGCACAAGTACGAGCTCTTGTCGCAGCTGTCACTTGGTCAGCTAGCACAAGTCCGCTAGGAGCTTAAGCCAACTTCTATGAGCTCTTAGAAGAAGCTTTTTATTTGACGGATGAAAGCTAACTCGAAGAAAGATAATCTATTTGCGAAAAGAGATTGAAAAACTGAAGGAAAGCGCAAACCCTATCAAACCCTAATTCTACCAGCTAGTCCTACTGATGCAAAGATGAGAATGCAAACTATTGAAAGAGAATCCATTACTTCTATGAAGGTAACATACATGTGTCTAGACTACCTCTGTCGTAAGAAAACATCTTTTTGAATTTTTTATTAAGTTGTCAGTTTCATCATGCACATGCTTTCACTGTTCTTTACTGTGCAGGGGTGGATCAAGGAGGAGGAGTGCTTGGAAAAGGTTGGAAAGGTTCAAAGAGGGTCTAAGGAGTCCCCAACACCCTTCCAGAGAGTTTCACAAAGTTTGGCTATCAAGAAACCTCATTTGTGAGCTTCTACAGGAAGTCTGGAGGAGTTCTACAAGATGTTCAGAGATTTCTACAGGATGTTCAGAAATTTCTAAAGGATTTTTAAAAAGTAGATTTTAGAGGATGGCTGAGTGAGGGAAGATGCATGAATGGATAGGGAGGTAGGATAGGGGCCTGTAGTGACCCAGGGACTGGTGGATGGAGTGGTGAGAGGGTGTAGAAGGCTGACTTAGCTTAAAGAGGCTGAGACAATGATTGAGAAAGAAGGTAGGGTTACATGGGAAAAAGGACAGATGAGAGACGAGGAACCTAGATAGGAGATGGTACAGGTGGCTCTAATAAAGCTTAGGTGGATGAAAGAGTGGTAGAGATGCCCTGCACGGTGTACATTCAACCGAATCAACAAAGTCTTGCAAATAATCAAAGTTCTAGATAATCTAGTCTAACTATCAATAACATGAATGAACAACAGCTTTATTTGGAAAGAAAACCATGTACATCAACTATGCAAAGAAACATTTTAGAGATATAAACCCATAACTAATTTCTGCAAATGAAAACAGTACACTAAGGATTGCATGGTCAAGCAAACTAGTGTTTTTGTTGGTAAAACACTGTTTCTTCAATTCCAGCCCCTGATCCAATAAGGATGAGGTGAAACCAAGAGTGTCATTATCCCTTTTCTTGGAGCTATTTCTGTTATTATCCTACCAATCTATTTTAAACACCTGAATCAATTCTATTCATAAACGGTGATCTATCTAATCAACAAAACTAAATCTGCCTAACAGAAATACATTTCAAATGCATAAAAGGAAAACAACGATGCATAAAGGAAAAGCAACAGTACAAAAAAGGAAGCCCTAGGCTCTCAGGTTGGGTCCAACCCTGAGAGCTATGGCTCCTATAGAAAACTCAGAGTTGATATAAAATCGGACTGCTTCTCATTATCAAAAAATAGTCACAAGAGTTATGCCAAAATGGCTACAAGATGACAAGCTAAAGCTAACAGTACTGTAGTCCAAAATATGCAATGGTTTCAAAAGTCCCTTACGAAGGCTGAGGCCTTAACATTTATACACTACGAGGGCCCTAGCTGGCCTCCTAAACCTATGGGACTTGGCTGTCCAAACTGTGAGTTAGACAGTCCCTTCCAAAATCTACTTGGCTGCCTTCTAGATCCGGTTTTGGTGGCCTTTGGAGCTCGGAGTTGGGGTGAAGATCCCGAGGAAGGGCTATTTAATGCCATAGACAACCCCCCTACGAATCCTCACCTCAAGCTTGGCTGTCTTCTAGCCCATGATTGCTCAGTTTTGCTCCAACATGTGTCAAAAAACTTGAAATAAGCATGTGTTATGATTTACATGGAATGGTGTTATGATTTTTTGTTGTATCATTAATAGATAAGGGTTAAAAAATTGAAGGCATCCAAAAATCAATAATTTCTCAATGCAATTACATGATAATGAGGGTTAAATCTTTATTGTGTTATAGACAAACAAAGGATTTTGATTTTCAAATTATTTTCCATTAAAATTTAAATGTTTTAAATTCACATAAATTTGTTTGATAACTTTTCTTTCGATGTTACAACCATTACAAATTCTATAAATCAAAAGTTGCATAAAAAAATTGTTGAACAAGCCTTTTTTTAAATGGATGTCATGATTCCTTTCTTAAATTTATGTTCTTCTCATCTCCAATGCTAAAGAACAATGTGACCATTATAATAATTCTAATTTATTTTAAAAACTACTATAAAGTTATAAATCACATTCTGCATAAAAAAAAATTAAAAAATTAGTAAATAAATTTCTTTTTTTTCTTTAAATATGCATCAATTTCGTTTCTAATTTTCCACGTTAAAGAACAATTTAACCAATAAAATATATATAAAAATTTCACCAAATACTTGAAACAATCATTAATCACCATACCTAGTAATATGTTTCTTAAAAAATTTCTAACACCAACATTTTCCACAAACAAAACTAAAAATTGCATGGTGGTTGAAAAATATTCTAGCACTAATATTTTACACAATCAAAACTAAAAATTCCAAATGCAAACTTGTTGACTTGAATAACAAAATGAAATACCAAGGCATTTCACAAACAATTTGTCATACAAAAGTGAAATACTACTAATAAAAGATGCCAACATATAGTAATTGCTTGCATATTGGATTATTTGGTGATCCAGGTGGATCTTAAGATACAATGGCATGGAAAAGCTCAAAATTAAAAGTGGCAGAAAAGCAAGTATCTTGACATCAAATTGAAGTGCTCGTCACCCTGATTCCAATGGTGTGAACAACACTCCAGTCTGAGTCTGGATGATGAAGTTATGGCAGAAAGAAGATTTCCTTGTTCCTTTGGAAAATGAGGTTTTTTCATTAAAAAATGGGCTTTTAGCCTTAAAAGGGAAAATCGCAATCAGAGGGTCCAAAGGGGAGGACTTAAGGTAGGTGGATGGGAACCCCAATAAGTGATCTCCGATTAATCAGATTCGGTGGCATGCTATGTGTGATATCGGGACTTTAGAACCAGTGACATGCAATATAGCGATTGTCGATATCGAAATCGGTGATCGGTATTAGTGATCGGTGTCGTCAGATGCCAAAGGTAGGACCCCTGGGCCATAACTATGTGATATGCCGATGGCGACATGCAACCTCAGCTGTCAGATCAGAAAACAGATCAACAATCCAAATCTAATCGGCATATCGGTGATCAGTGAATCGGCGAATCGGCGTATCGACGATTGGTGATCGACAATCCCCCAATATACATGGCCATTGATATCAGTGATAGCGATTTGCATTCAACATGGAGCCGCCAGGAAAATAGGGCCAATTTGATAAAATTTGAAGTCTGGGGTTTTCAGTTTTTTAGTGTTTCCGCGTGTATTTGTGTATAAACAAAAAAAGGCCTATTTTCAGGCTTTGTTGTGCCCACCAATCCTTCTATTCAAACGGTTGATATTATTAGACAAACAAACCCCCAATTTAAGGGTCCTAGTAAAAAGAAATGACTATAAAACCTGATGCATGTAAAGAAGTGCAGAGGGAGAGGATTTTGGCATGTAGTTCAAGGCAACAGCTTGCAGGAGGGGCGATTGGTCATTTTGTCTGAACTAGGAAAATTTTATATGGTTTCTGCCCTTCTCGACGCCACAGACACAGTGGTGCTATCCATTTCTCCATCTGAGTTCTCCATTTCTCAACCATTCTCCGTAATGGAGGTATAAGACTCCTTTTATGTAACTGATGATTGTATTCTCTTCTTTTCATGCCATTTAATGAATGAAGGCCTCCCCATTGATTGAGCAGGGCCCGGAGATGTAGTCCGAGTTGGACGAACTCCGTTGTCAATTTTTTTTGACTTCTTGTTATGCTTTACACGTTTCTTCTTCTTCTCTCATGTGCACATTAAATTTCTACGTTAAGCTGCAATTTTCACATGTGATTCTTTTCATACATCTACAAGCAAAAGATCCCTGGATCAAGTGTTATTAGAGCAGGTCTTTTTAGATGTGAATTGCATGTTTGTATGCTAACAAGAAACAAGCTCCAAAGAGGTGAAGGTGAACTAGAGCCTTTTGATCCCGAAGCAGGGCGTGCACATCAAAGAAGAAACACGGAAAAAGATGAAGCTCATCTTAAAGAGGAGCGCAATTTCTGCAAGACCTTCTATTCAATGGCAGAGAATGTCCGTCAATTTGTTTTAAGGCTGGACAGAGTAGAAGGGAGAAAACTATAAGAACAAGGTTCAACACATGGAAATGGTGGAGAGGAACCCCCTCCTTCTCCTTTTGTGAGTGAAAGTTCTTTTTCCTCTCACCACCATAATCAAAGAAATCCTAGGGATGCATCTAAGAAACCTTTCTTTAAATTAGATGTTAAATTTGATCTTCCCATGTTTAATGGTGAAAGTAATGTAGAGAAGCTTAGTAATTGGATTAGGTAGACTGAGTTCTACTGCAGGATTCAGCAGATCATGGAGGATGAGGCAAAGATTCAGCTGACCTCTCTACGGCTGAGCAACACTGCTCTCGTTTGGTGGGAGAGCAAATTTCAGAGCAGTAAGAATGTGGGTAACCTATTTTCCTCATGGCCTGATTTTATTTTTGCATTAAAGGAATAGTTTTATCCCTTGGGTTTCAAGCAAAAAGAATTAATGAATTGGCAGTAACTAAGGCAAGGCAAAGGTCAGGATGTTCAGAGTTTTAAAGAGGAGTTTAGAAAGCAAGCACTTAATTTGGGTATTGCACTTGATACACCTAAAGTAGTAACTAAGTACATTGGATCGCTACATAGTTACATTAGGCATTCATTATTGTTATTTGAACCAACCACTGTTAACTCAGCCAGTGTGAAGGCAATTCATATTGAAAACAGGGGAAAAAATGAAAGAGATGATCATTCCAGAAAACTATCGTTCAAACCTCCCAATGGAAAATCTAAAGCGAAATGGAAAGGAAAGGAGAAGAAAATGGCAGCAGCCAAATAAGGAGAAAGGTCATATTGCAATCACTGCAAGAAGGAAGGTCATGACGACGATCACTATTGGAAATAGCACCCAGAAAAGAGACCGAAGAAGTATGGAGAGAAAGGAAAGCAGAAGATAGTGGCAACTGCACAGCAAGACCTTGGATCAAATTTGGGATATGAAGCATTAATCACAGTTGCGGGAACAAAAGGTACTCTTACACCGCATGTTAATTCTGAATCACATGAAGGAAGTAGTTCTGTAAATGAGTCCCTTCCTAATGATCGAAAGAGAATTGAACTGTTTCATATCAGAGTTGTCATAAATCATACTAAAGTAGAAACTCTGTTTGATGTTGGATCCCAAGCAAACTTAATTACATAATCCTTGGTAAGAAACTCGACTTAGAAACAAAACCACATCCGAAACCTTACTCGCTTGGATGGATGCATGATAAAGTGAAACTGAATGTAACCAAGCAGTGTAAAGTAAAATGTTTAATTTATTTTAAGCTAGTGGATGAAGTAGAACTGGATGTGATCCCATTGGATATATGTGGCATGGTGTTAGGGAGTCTGTATCTGTATGGTAGAAAGGCAGTCTTCTTTTGTCATGAAAACAAATACCAAATCACAAAATATGGGGTAGAATATATAGTAAGGGCTCATCAAACTAAAATCAATGCTAGCCTTGTAAGCGCAGGACAAATGAAAAGGCTGGTGAATTCCAGTAAGGGTTGCATGCTTAAGGTTGTAAGGGAAAGAGATGCAGAAGTAGCTGATGCTTTCCAGGGTTGTGATCAGGAACATAAACAGGAATTATCTGAATTAATTTCTAATTATGTGAGTTATTTCAGGAACCGAAGGGATTACCTTTGAATAGGGAAATCCAACACGAAATCCATTTGTAGCATGCCGCTTCTTTACCAAATATTGGCATGTACAGGATGTCGACCATTGAGATGGAGGAAATCAAGAAACGGGTGCAGGAATTGCTAGACCAAGGGGTCATCAGGCCAAGCACTTCTCCGTGTGGCTCACCGATTATTTTAGTCCCAAAGAAAGATGGCACATGGAGAATGTGTGTGGATTACCGCGCATTCAACAAGATCATGGTGAAATATCGTTACCCTCTTCCACGCATAGATGATTTATTAGATCAATTAAATAATTCTATCTATTTCACCAAATTGGATTTGCACGGTGGTTATCACCGTGTCTGAATTACATAGCAGGATGTGTGGAAAACCACCTTCAAGACCAAACAAGGGTTGTTCGAATGGATGGTGACGCCATTCGGACTTTGCAACGCTCCAGCCACTTTCATGAGGGTCATGAATGATCTCTTTAGGCCTTTCATTGATGAATTTGTTCTTAAGGAATTTAGGCTTCTGCGATCCATAACATTGTTTAGAGAAATTTTCGGCGAAATCACATAGATACTCTTTTGTCGACGCGTTTCGAACCAACCAGTGTGGTTCATCGTCAGGACAAGTTGCAGAACCAATCCAGCATAGCTTGTTAAATAGTATGTGCAGAGACTCCAACGGCTATATTTCCAACGGCTAATTTTGACCTAATGACCCGAGTCTTTAGTAAAAGTTGGAATGAACATGTATGTCATGTGAAGAAAGTGCTTTATTTATTGAAGAAAGAAAAACTCTATGTAAAGTTGTCAAAGTGCGAGTTTAGGAAAACTTCTTTAAGTTACCTAGGTCATATTGTTGGTCATGGTCAGTTAAAGATTGATCCCTCTAAAGTGAAGCAATTGTAAATTGGCCTAAGCCTACTAGTGTAACTGAGGTCTGTAGCTTTTTAGGTGTAGTCCAATATTGGAGGAGATTTATTACCAATTTCTTTGTTATTGCAGCACCTTTGCACACATTGACAAGTGTGAAATAGGTCTTCCAATGGGGAGGAAGACAACAGAAGTCCTTCGGAACATTGAAGGAAAAGATCAACACAGCGCCAGTCTTAGCCTTACCCAATCTCCAATAGCAATTCAAAATTGAAACCGAGGCCAACGGTTATGCCATGGGAGTTGTACTGATGCAGCAAAAGAAGCTGATTTGTTACCATTCTGAGAAGTACTCTCAGGCTGTGATAAACTATCCCACTTATGACAAGGAGATTTATGCCTTGGTGCAGAGTGTGAAAAAGTGGAAACACTACCTGATGGGCAAGGAGACCATCATCCATACAGATCATCAGCCCTTGCAATACCTTCAGTAACAAACCAAGTTGCAGCAATCTCATCATTTCAGGTGGATGGGTTTTCTTCAACAGTTTCATCTGGTAATATAGTATAAGAAGCGCACTAGCAATAAAGTTGTCGATATGCTATCTCGCCCTCCTACTTCTACTTCTATTATTTTGCATAATGCTTCATTGTCTTTTGAGAGTTATGCTGAACAATATGCTAAAGATGACGACTTTAAGGAAATTTATTCAAAACTAATCCATGGTTCACAGGTGGACAACTATCACTTCCAAGGGAAACTGTTGTATCACCTTGGAAAATTGTGTATTCCCATAGGGGAACAAGTACATGTAATTCGAGAGGCCCACACCTCTCTCTTGTCTGGGCACTTTGGTGTCGAAAAGACTTTATGTCATGTACAAAGATTTTGTTTTTGGCCTCATATGAAAAACATTGTGACTCGCTATGTAAAGGGTTATGTGATGTGTTCTGTTTCAAAGCCCTCTAATAGAAAACTCAGGCTCTACACACCATTCCCTATTCTGAGTCATCCAAGGGAAAGTGTGTCAATGGACTTTGTAGGAGGTTTTCCTTTGTCAAGAAAGAGTCACAACTATTTGTATGTTATCGTTGACCATTTTAGCAAGGTGTGTATTATAATTCCTTGTAAAAAGCAGATCACTACAGAGCAGACTGTTTATCTTTTCTTTTAGCATGTTTGGGTCCATTTTGGATTACCCACATCGATTGTGTTAGATTGGGACTCTTGCTTTCTTGGAGAGTTTTGGACCAACTTGTGGAAGATGATGGACACCAAGTTGAAAATAAGCACGGCATTTCATCCACAGACTGACAGATAGACGAAGGTTGTCAACCGTACCGTGGTACACTTGTTACGAGGTTGTTGTGGGAAACATCCTAAGTTGTGGGATGAACATCTCCCATATGTGCAACACTCCTACATCCAAGCAGTGCATTCATCTACGCAGTGTTCACCATTTGAGACATGTTTTGGTTACCTGCCAAAGGACCCTTTTGATATGGTCTTTGGAAGGGAAGATGACTCCAGTGGACGTAATTATAGGGACAAAGCTCAGCAGTTCATTCAGTGAATCTAGTTGATTCACCATGCAGTACAAGACAAGTTGGAGAAAATTCAAGCCCATTACAGGGCTCGACATGGCAAACACCGAGTCGACCGTCAATTTCAAGTGGGTGACAAAGTATGGTTCCATATCAGCAAGGACGGGATGAAGGGAGAAGGGAAGAAGTTGCGACCAATCCGGTATGGTCCATTCACCATTCTGGAGAAGATTGAAAACAATGCCTTTCGTCTTGATTTGTTGATATATATGCAGATGTACTCAGTACTAAATGTGGAGAACTTAAAGTTGTATGAATCACCATTGATCATGGACACCAATGAGATGGGAACAGTTCCTTCAGTTGATCATTTTGCACCAGAATATCTCAATGAGTTACCAGAAGACATCATCGTTGACAGAAGAACCAGGACTTCACGATGAGGAGATGTGGAATACCTTCAAGTTGGTTTCAAGGGGATGCACCCCAGCAAGGCAAAATGGCTGGAGAAGGAAAGCGTGAGGGAACAATTCCGTCACTTGCCAATTGACTAATGAAAGCTTTTGGCGGTCCAAAAGCTCCTCAATGGGGAGGATTGATCCAGGTGGATCTTCAAATACAATGGCATGGAAAAGCTCAAAATTAAAAGTGGTAGAAAATCAAGTATCTTGACATAAGATCAAAGTGCTCGTCACCCTAATTCCAACGGTGTGAACGGCACTCCAATCCGAGTTCGGATGATGAAGTTATGGTAGAAAGAAGATTTCCTTGTTCCTTTGGAAAATGAGGCTTTTTTCCTAAAAAAATGGGTTTTTAGCCTTAAAAGAGAAAATCACAATCGCAGGGTCTAAAGGGGCAGACTTAAGGCAAGCAGACGGGAACCCCGATCAACGATCTCCAATTAATCAAAGTCGGGGGCATGCTATGTACGATATCGAGACTTTAGAACTAGTGACATGGATATAGCGATTGTCAATATCAGCGTCAGTGGATGCCAAAGGCAGGACCCCTGAGCCATAGCAATGCGATATGCCGATGGCAACGTGCAATCTCAGCCATCAAATCAGAAAGCAGATCGACGGTCCAGATCTAATCAGCATATCAGCGATCGACGAATTAGCGGATTGATGATCGATGGATTGGCGTATCAGCGATCGGCAATCGGCGATCGGCGATCCCCCGATATACAGGACCATTGATATCAATGATAGCAATTTGCAATCAGTGCAGACCCAACAGACAAATAGGGCCGATTTGATAAAATTTGAAGTTCGGGGTTTTTAGTTTTTTAGTGTTTCCACGTGTATTTGTGTATAAACAAAAAAAGGCCTATTTTCAAGGTTTATTGCGCCACCAATCCTTCTATTCAAATGGCTAATATTATTAGACAAACAGACCCTCGATTTAAGGGTCCTAGTAACAAGAAATGATTATAAAACCTGGTGCATGCAGAGAAGTGCAGGGGGAGAGGATTTTGGCATGTAGTTCGAGGCAACAGCTCGCAGATTTTATATGGTTTCTTCCCTTCTCGATGCCATGGAAACAGTGGTGCTATCCATTTCTCCATCTGAGTTCTCCATTTCTCATCCATTCTCGAGAATGGAGGTATAAGACTCCTTTTATGTAACTGATGATTGTATTCTCTTCTTTTCATGTCATTTAATGAATGAAGGCCACCCCATTGATCAAGCAGGGCCCGGAGATGTAATCTGAGTTGGACAAACTCCGTTATCAAGTCTTGTTGTCTTCTTGTTATTCTTTACGTGTTTCTTCTTCCTCTCATGTGCACATTAAATTTCTATGTTAAGCTACAATATTCACATGTGATTCTTTTCATACATCTACAAGAAAAAGTTCCCTGGATCATTTGGCCTATGGGATAAAAATCAGCTTTAACACCTTATTAATTAATAGTTTCTCCAACATGTCCTGGGACAACGATCACTCTTTTAGGAAATAGAAGACAAACTTCCTCTATTTTAATAGGTAGAAATAAAAGTTTCTATAAAGGGTTGACAGTCTCTCATGAAACAAAGGACAAACATGGTTATGCGTCAATGGGTAGAAACAAAAGTATATATAAAGGGTTGGATATAGGGATCCTCCATGAAAATATTACGCCCTGTATTAGGCCTCTAAAGTTTGAAATTATTCCATGTTCCTATAAACCAATCATGATGTAATTTTTGAGCATATAAATAGCCTTTGTTTATTGGATCCTCATAAATCACTGGTGTCTTTATATACTAACCACACTCAATTAGAACCACAATGGAATAAGAACCCTGCTTTGTGCAGTTATGTATATCTTGTTTTGAACATTATTTTGTAATTATTATTTGTATGTATGGAATGGAACCATTGTTGTTATGTTAAAATTTGATAATATATTTTTTTTTCTAATGAAAATATTGACAATCATTGAATGAAGAGAAAACCCTGCATAAATTTAGATGCCATGAGTGGAATTCGTGACAGGAGTTAGAAATTTCACTGTCAACATAATACCTTTCCCAAAATTAAATATCCAATTTCTCTTGTCTTCCACAAAGTCAATTTGGAAACTAAACCACCAATTGCTAGAAGCTATGAGAAGGGATGGAAGTGGTATAGAGCTACTCCAAAGGTATTGATGAAGCACCTTCTAAATTGACCACATGGTTTAGATTATAGACCATGAATTCTCACATAGAGGAGGTGGTTGAGATAGAAAGAGAAGCATGTCTGAAGAAAGAAAGAGAATCTCATGAGGGAAGAGACAGACACACAAGGGGCTCTAAGACTATGATTTAAATTAGAAGGTTTGAAAAAAAACCTTTTGAGTAATAGAAACTTATGTGAAATTGTGAGTTCCCTATTTTTGTTAGAGAGGTCAGAGATGAAGTTCTCAACCCTAAGTTAGAAAAAGAGATTCATGGGTTTTTTTAGTGCTTTGTTAGAGTAAGCATGAGAATCACTATGATAGTGGAGGTGATGAGGGATTGTTGGGAATATAAGTATCCCCTTGTGCTATAAAATCCAAATGTGGCAACCCTATAACTGGCACTAAACATTTTCATTTCTCTGTGTGGAGAGTCACCTTCACATCTCGACATTGTATCTACCCTTTTGATGAGTGAATGGAGTTATCTCTTATGGAATGAGGGGTTTTTAGGAAGATAAGGAATCCTTTGTGTTATAAAATCCAACTACGGAAACCCTATAACTGGCATTGAGCCTTTAATTGGTGGATTGATAGTGTTAGGTTCCTATACCAATAGGTTTCATCTTTCATGATTGACAGTGGAAGAGCTAAATATGTTCATCATTGCAGGATGCAAAGGTTCCATATTTGGTATACATACTATGAAAATTAAAAAATGAAAAGAGGGTATGCCTTAAAATAATAATCAAAAGGCAAGAAAATCAAATGGTCAAGAGAAAAGTGAAAATGAACCACAAACTAAAGACCAGGAAAGTGGCCAGTCAAAATGCCACTACTATCTTTTGGTCAATATCATACTCTACAAATAATGCTGCTAATCATACTTGATGGATGGCCCAATAGTCTAAACTGGACCATGCCATGTTTAAATTGCTTGTTGCAGAATAGAGAATGTTTCCTGTCCAAACAGCTCAAGCGTGGCAGATGACTAGCTAGGTAGAGAAATGAAGGTGCCCAACTGCTTAATCTGGGTCCTTGGAAGAAATAAGGGTACATTTTTAGTTAGGAGGGCAGTCAAAAGAAAAAGAGGACAATCAGGGTCTGCTAATTCAAGTGCACCCACTTCAAATGAAGAAAAAATGTTAGGATTATTAGGTTGGGTAAGTAGTGCAAGGTTGCAGAAATGGAGGGCCATCACCAATTGACTTATCAAGTGCAAAGACTCATGCCACTCAGGGTATTGGCATAAAAAGCAGAGGGTGGAGGAAAAACATGGGAAGCATGTCTAATTTCCCCTATTTTCCCCAAACATCATTTACTAACATCCCCAAGGACCTTGAGATCTGCTCAGGTGTCCAGTTATGAAGTTTAATCAAGAAAAGAAGCCACATTTTTTGTGTAAAAAATCTTTCTTATCATTTCATTTATCTTCAAATTCCTAAGTTTCACCTCTTAGAACTTAGCTTACCCCTTCATTCACCTCACAAAGCCATATTAACCACTAATGTACTATTTAGCTCCCTGACTCCCCCCTTCCCTAATTCTATTAGAATCTATGAAAATTTTCCCAAAAAATATGTATAAATACCCTCCCCCTAGCATTATAGCTATATGACCCTTCCTTGGGGAAATATTAACCTATCAGGGGTTGGTATTAGCCCCTTCATCCCTAGACTATGGTTTTTATCAAAAAACTATGGTTAAATGTCAAAAAATCTGAAACCCCACCCTCACTAAACCCATTTACCCTTTTATCCGCCCAAATTTCATTTTATTATAAAGTTTTTTAATTAAAATATTTTAATAAAATGTGCGCCTAAACCATAAACCCAAATCCTAAAGTTTTCTACCCCCCCGCGCCCGATTTAATTAAATCTATTTAAATATACGGCGGGTCCCCCTTACCTTAACGCGTCGTCACATAGGGTCTAACACCCACCGCCCGATCATCGACCCCGCCCATCTAACGATGGGCAGTCATTCTTGTGGAGAAGTCGCCCGACCTTTTGCATCTGGGGGGTTGGCGGTATTGCTGCTGTACCCCCGCCACGCGTCGGCCTCCCGCTATGTTCGCTGCCCCCCCCTCAATATCGTTTATCGCCCTCAGGCCTTCCGGGGAAATCGCTTACCACCCTCCTCCCACGCTGACTTCATGCCCCCGTCAGCGTGACGTCACCCCTCCATTTATGCCACCATGCCTCCACGTCATATCCATGTCACTTGCCCGCCTGTCCACCCTGCCACCGTGTCACTGCCACCTGGGCACCCACGTCAGCTGCCACGTCACCCTTCCGTACCTGGTCCCATGATGACGTCAGCATGATGTCATCACCAAAAAGGCGCCAAAGGGCCAAAAATGCATAAAAAGACGAGAATTAACCGTTATTTGTCATTGTTTTTCATTATTCCCGGAGCTCCTCTGCATGCGAAAAAGACGTGCAACGGTCAAAACACAAATTTCACCCTCCAAAGTTGCTGCCGCCCTCATTGTCGACCCGAGTACCTGCAATTCGTCCGGTTCAACGCCTCCTACGCCATAAAAACCAGGTATTTGTCGCAGGCGACCTTCTTTACCCACTGTTCTCCTTTGTTCTCCTAATTTCCTGCATAAAAACTCTGCTAAAAGCTCCTCACTGATAAATTGACCACTGAAACTTACTTAAGAAGCTGGTTAAACCCCTGCATGACAAAACTCTGGAAAAAACCCGTGCCCCTCTGTAAAATTCACCATAACTCAATTGAAGGAGCCAAGCTTCCGGCTAAAAAACAAATTCAGTAGTTCCCTCACTCCTGTTACAAGAAATTCCTTGGGAACAACCAGCTAATTAGCTCAACACACTCTGGTTCTTCAAAACAGAGTGCCCCACAGTTCATTAAGCCTGTAAAAGCCTCCTTACACTGTCAAGATGCTCACTGCCAAACAGAAGTTATCAAGCATTCCTTAGCCTTTGTACCAAACCTGAAAATCAAGTAAAACATCCAGTTAAAATCAGACATGGCTACTCCAGCTGCTCTGGATGTAGCTCCTGTGAATCCACCTAGTAAAGAACTGGAAGCTATGCCACTAGTGGAAAGTGATTTCCTCATTACAGACTTTGTGGCAGAGAGGAATCACTTACAAACTTCTGCCAGCTAAGGAACAGTCACTTGGACAACAGTGACATGTATGGCATCTGGGAATCCAATCTGCCCACCTACTTCCTACCTTCTGTGAACATTTTTCCTGAAGTCATTCACCTCTGTGCAGAAAACTATGACCAGAAGCTCAGAGATGTGAAGTCTCCATCTGGGAGAATCCTCTTCTACATAACAGCAGTTTCCATCAACCAAATGCTAAACTACAAGCAAACCCGGTTACTATACCCCTTCTCCATTAAGTACTTGTTGGATGAGGGCTCCAAGCTCTCTAGCACAGACATAGCTACAATAGCTAGGAAATTCATGAAGGTAGACTGCCAACCTTCTGGGCCACCTCCTTTTTCATATGTAGATTTCAATGAGGTAGGCAAGCTGCTTGTGGATATGTTAACCTCTGTGCTGGGATTCACCACAAATGAGCATGTTGATGAAACTGTGTTGGTCATGCTCTCTGCATATAACCTTGAGAAGCCCCCTGCTATGAAGTACAATTATGCCAAATATATTGCCAACAAGATACATGACCAATTGTCAAGGTTGAAAAGGGAGGCAATATTTAAGTACTCATCATACATCTATCACTTGTTCATGTATTACCAAACATATTGCTTCTAGTGCCCAATAAAGAAGCTAGACTCACAGGGCGAGAGGAGGTCTGTTATCTTCTGGTCTTCAGTCTTCCACCAAGTCTAGAATTCCCCCTATTCATACTGTGAATTTATTGACCAGTTTGTATATCCAGTCACATGCCTCTTAAAGAGGACTCCTCCTGTCAGATTGTCCAAGGATATGCAGAAAATCTTGCAGCTATCCAGGAGCTACAAAATAGGTGATTGGTACTTGTACCAAAATCACACAGTCATCAAAATCTATGGTTGTGAGCTCTGTCCCTACAGGCTCCCAAAATATGTACCTATGAGGTTGTTTGCCCTGGAATACTATAGAAAACTTATAAATTCTGATCTAACACACTTCCACAGTGCCAAGAAGAAAGCCAACCTAAAGTTCAGAGACCACCTAGGCCCATTTGCATGAATAAGAAAGATGGTTGGCAAGAAGCTGATCAAATACTGGGGCAACAGCTCAAACTCAAAAGAAGCTTCTGGTGGGTTCCTTATGACCCTGAAGGTTTCATTAGTGCTAGGAGGGTCAAGTATAGGCTGCTAGCCTATAAGCATTTCCCATACCCACAAATACAACACTTTTCCAACCAAGATGAATGGGTACCTGAATCAATAGTAGAAGAATTGACTCAGGAAGAAAAAATGGAGCAAACTGTGAAATATTTGGAAAAAACTCTTGACTTGGATTCTTGTCAACAAGTCTTCTTCAAACAACCAGTCCAAGTGGGAGAAGGCACTTCTACTGCCCCAGCTGCACAGGACACCCAGCAAGCTCCTGCAACAACAATTACAGTAAAGGGGAAAGAAATAATGGATGAACAACAACAGACAGAGACAGGGCATCCCAACACCTCAAAGGATCAGATTCAAGGGCAAGCCCCTTCATAGCAAACTGGACCACCTCAAATCCCAGTTTTGCAAACTCCTCTAAATGAAGAGAGAGGAAAAAAGAGAGATAGAGAGGAGGTCACACCTCCAACAGGGTCATCACAGCAACCAGAAGCCAAGATGCCAAGGATTGACCCTGAAAAAGAAGAGGGAGATATCAGTGAGGAAGGGGCAGAAAGCCAGAGCAGAGAAAGGCAAACAAGCCAGCAGACTGCCACTAGCTCATTCCAGCTAGAACAGGCCATACAGCACACCACAGAGGTATCCTCCTCAAGACACCAGGGCAAGAAACCAACTGCAATCAAAGAAGGCTTCATAGAGATCAAGGCACAAAATGAGTTGTTAAGAGTGCAGCTATATGATCAATTCTTGAAGACAACTCCATCCAAGAAACAAAGATTGATGGCTGCCTACGATCTTAAAGAGGAAAAAATTATCTTCACTCATTTAAAGCCTAAAGTCCCACATCCCAAGACCTCTGCAGATTACTATAGAACAAACTTGGAGGTATTTTCTAAAGACATCCACCCCATAGATCAGATTGAGCTACACAAACAGACTGGGGAAATGGTGTATGCAACACTTGCAGACAGGGCCATGCTGGCCCATCAGCTAAAAGAGGCCCTGAAGAACACAAATACACAGCTTGATTTGGAAAGGTTGTCTTCCTCTGCAAAGGACAACATAATAAAGACATTGGAAGACATAATAATTGATTTGGGACATGACCCAAAGGATCCAAAGGGTGTTAGGGCCCTTATGAAGAAAAAAAAGGATGACGTTGCTACACTAAGAAAGCAGGAAAAATTGCCTCCTACCATTCACCCTCAAACAACTGAAATTGCTCAAGAAAAGCAAGTAGATGATGCCATGGAGCTACTTCTCGTAATGAATCAAAGAATATTGTAAATGGAAGCAGAATTAGAGAAGGCATTACAAGACAAGCAAGGGGAATCGGCATCCCAGCCCCCTCAAACATCAACCACTCTTGGACCTGTCCCTCCTACATAAGCAGCAACAGCCCCTCCTGCCATTCCAGCACCTACCACAGCTACATTAGCAACAGGAGCAACAACAGCAGCAGAATCCAGCATGAGCATGGAGGACTTGATGAAAGCTTTTAAAGAGCTTGAGACTCAGGTAACTGAAATAAATGATGCCAAGGATAGACTGGCCAAGATGGAGACCAGTTATGATAAATATAAGATGATAGTAGCAGAGAAACAAAGAGAAATAAAGGCCTTAGAGGCCAAAGTAAAAACTCTGGAAAATGAATTGCTCCTAGGTAAAACCCTAGCAGAAATAAAGAAGATAATTTGGGCCAAAATTGGCCAATCAATACAGGACCAATGGAGGTCAATTCAGGCAATTTATGAGCAGGTTGAGCTGATAGGTATGGCTCATGTGGAAATCCAAAGAGCCAGAACAACACTGGGAATAATACCCGAGCAGGCCACTAAAATGATACATTTCCTCAATAACCGCACTAGGGAGGAACTGGCAGCTTTGGAGATAAACAGCAGAACAGACACCATCCTGACAGCTAAAAAGGTGCTGACCTTAAGGAACTTCACTCAAACTCTGGAGAGAAAATGTCAGGAAATGAAAGCAGAGACTGATGAATTCAGGGCAAAAATGACCATATTACAGGATAAAGGACTGCCAAGCCTATTGACTGGCACAAGACAGCTGTTGTCATATAATCAGTATATGACAAGGATCAATAATTATGTTGAAAATCAGATAACAGCATCTAGCAGCTCCACAGAAGAAGCAGGGCCTCCCTCTGGGCAGTCTCTGTATGACAAGTTAGAAAATCTATTTTTTATTGAACATGAGATAAATCATCTGTTTGAGGTGCCTCCAAACTTCTACAAATATACAGAGGCAGATGAAACACTGGTGAAAATAAGGAGGCATCAGCTACCTCCAGTTGATTGGTGGCAAGCAATGCTGGAAATTTTGCCCAGATAATGCCACTATGAATATTCCCTTTTTGAAGAAAATCAAGTTTTCAGTCACGGTACAGGTCAGCAGACAGATCAGCACACAGGGATCACAGGGAGCATCCATACAAGTGACTCACCAACGCACCCAGAAAGCAGGCTCAATTAACGCAGAGTTAAAGGCACAGCTACAACCCACTTTCTTGAGCCATAAAGTCAAAATCTGTCTGACAGAAAGATAGCGGCCATCTCAGCATTAAATGTTGTAGTTATGTTTTTCATTTACTTTTTGTAAGAGAGTTGGTGGTGCAATTTATTGCACAATAACTCTCTATTAAGATATTTTGTATCCTATTTTATATATATATCCCCTCAGATAACGTATTGAGGGTCGGTTGTAGTGAAATTCTTTCTGAAGAGCTCTATTTTATATTTGAGACTTTTTGATAATACAAATTGCTGGTGGAGATTTCTGGTCCCTATGTTGTCTGAATATGGAAGTGAATAGCTCTGTTATGTTACAGAATTCCTGTGTCATTTGCTGGAGCAATACATTTTTCTGAACTGTGTATGTGGTTTCTTTGTTTTCCATAATTCTTATGTTTTCATAATCCTAGTAAATAGAGAAAAATAATAGCCCAGGATTTGTTTTGAACACCCTATGCTCAATCTCTATTTCTAAATATGTTTTCTTCTGGATTAGCCATGGATATGAATTATTGATTGCTCATGTCTAAACTAATTCTGTCATGGTGAAAATTGCTTAAGAATTATTAACTGCTCTTAAGCAATACTTTCATTTTTTGTTAGCATAGTGAAAGATTCTTAACTGCCTTTCACTCACTAATTCCATAATTTCATCAAAAAATCTGGTAAATTGCTTCACATATGCCTATCTGGCTCTGCAGCAACACTCTGCCTTCATAAATCTACTTCAACAGCACAATACCTCAACTCCATTGCCCAATGGACTAGACTGTTCCATAATCTATATTTTAGCTCTGCCTAGATTCACCAACCCACCAAACTCAAAACAAAACAGTACACCATAACTAGCCTAAAAACATTCATCAACAAAGCTAAATTATAAAGAGAGAGCCCTCTCTCGTTGCAGGTAGGCTAGGACCTGCAGCTAAAAGATTGGTCAGTGGTTACCTCGGCCGTATTCCCTTTAGGAAGTAGGGAACAACCTGAGTGTTAACATTAATGGCGACTCCACTGGGGACTTATGTCAAATTACCAAGTAAAAGGAAATAAGCTTCCTGTTTAAATCCTATCATAAGATACCAAGGAAAGAGAACTCAGAAGCTGGCTCCAAAGAAGAAATCTTGTTACACTAGGTCCAATCCTGACCCTAATCCCCTAGCTATCTTTGAAAACCCCAATCTAATCCCCAAAATCTTAAAGAAGCAAGAGAAGCTAAGGGAGCTCTCAGATTCAGATACAGAACCAAATCAGCAGAGCTATATTCCTACTCTTGTCAAAGCATCAGTTCACCCTCACACTATCCCTACTTATCCTAGTTCTTCATCCACTTCCCAAGGTAGTTTCCCCACTCCTCCATCCCCAACACACCTTACTCCTATTATCCCTGTTATCCCTGTTGTTCCAACTGTTCCTCTCCTTCTTGATGTCCCTTATATCCCTGCAAATATGCCTAGATATGCTCCTTTAATCCTGCCTGCAAATCCAGGGGCAATGCCCCAAGGCTACCAAGGAAAAATCACTTACTTTGATGGTACTGGCACTTATATAGCCCAACAACACACTAAGAGGATGCAGGACTATTTTGAGAACTATGAGATAGATGATGAAGATGTGAGAATGAAAATTTTTGTGCAAAGTTTGACAGGGGATGTAAGGAATTGGTTTAGGTCTCTAGCTGCAAACTCTATAGTCAATCCTGATGCCTTATACCTAAGTTTTTTAAACAGATGGGAAAAGAAAAAAGACCCTCTGCACATCCTAACAGAGTATGATAACTTGAAAAGGGGTCCACAAGAAACAATTCAAGATTACTGTGCTAGATTCAACAATGTATATAACGCCATCCCTCAGAACTTGAGACCTCCACCTGATCTGGCCTTGATCAAATTCCCTGATGGATTTGACCCGGACATGGCATATCAATTAAGAGAAAGATCACCTCCAAGTCTTGCAGACATGCAGAATATAGCTGTAAGTGTAGAGGCAAACCTAATTGCCAAGAGAACCAGAGCAAAAAATGAGAGAAGAATAACATTCAAAGAAGAACCCTCAACCTTTGACCAAAAACTAGATGCAATCATGAAGGGTATGGAGAGGTTGGGAGATAGAGTTGAGACCATGGAGAGAAAGTACTATTGGGAAGGGCAAACAAGCAGCACCACTAGGAATCCCAATTTTAGAAAAAACCAAAACCCAAATGCTGGGAGAACTAGTCCTGATCAGAACATCAGACCTCCATTTCAAGAAAATTATGCAGAGGCCTCAACCACTAGTGAACAAATAGAATAGCCCCACATCAATTTAATGGTTTTGGACAGTGAAGAACAAGTATTCTTAACACAAGATGATCAACAAGCCCAAGACTACAAACAAGCCCAAGATTACAAACAATTCCAAGCAAAATCTGGTGAGTCATTTGATTTCAGAGAAGGGTATGACACAACAGTCTATGAAGTACACAAACAATACAAGTTAAGAAGTAGAACCATAGATGTACTTGAGAATACCAAACAAGAAAACAACAAACTGCCCAAGAAATCCAATGATAAAGCTATCTTAACAGAGTCCCCAGATAAAAAACCCCAAAAAGAGGTTACAGTGGAAGATGTATCTGATATACAGCCTCCAGTAAAACCTACACCTACACCTCTTCTCCCAACAGAAATCTTGGGCAGACCTCTAGAAAACAGAGCCAACCAAAGCATACCCCAAAACAGTATACCTGATCAAGACATGGTAACCCAAAATTCAGCAGAAAAAGAAAAATTTGCTGCTCACAATGCCAAAGTGCAGATGGAAAAACATTTCGATCTTGAAACAGAAATTGGCAAACTGAAAATTGCAATTCCTCTTTCTGAACTGGCCAAACATGAGGTCTTCAGACAACAAATTAATAGATCATTGCAAGTACCAGAAAATAGGGATGCAGTTAACATTCTGGATGACCAACCAGAGCTGATTTTTGGCTCAGAAGTCAATGGTAAATTAGGGGATGGAGGGACTCCTCCATTCTATGTAAGCCTAAACATTCATGACAAAGTATTACACAATGCCATGTTTGACTCAGGGGCCTCTCATAACCTAATGCCCAAATGAGTAATGGAGAAACTTGGATTAGATATCACTAGGCCCTATAAAGATTTGTTTTCATTTGATTCCAGCCAGGTAAGATGTTTGGGCCTGATCAAAGACCTCTGTGTATCCCTAATCCAATATCCAGCCAAAACAATTCTAATGGATGTAGTAGGAGGTGACATTCCACCTAAATATGGTATGCTCCTATCAAGATCATGGGGTTCCAAACTCCAAGGATCTTTGCAACTAGACATGTCATATGCAACAATTTCAGTCTTTGGCCAGCCAAAAAGACTGTATCGAGAGACACTGATGAAATATGTGGTCAGCAGTCAGGAGAAGCCCCAAACCTTCCCAATCTACTCCATCCATTCAGACATGGACTCCTTCATATTATACAATGCTGATATATGTCCAAAAACTGAGGGCAAGTTCCTAGAAACAAAGGAAACCAGGCATATAAATGAACAATCCACGGTTTCAGAACAAAAGATCACTGATGTAATCAAAACAACAGAGTCTGCTGATAGGTCCCAAGAACCACCAAAACTTGACTTGCCCACTGAACAAATATGTAAATCCATTAAAACAAACATTGACCAAGAAACCTTATGGTATTTAGAATTTGATGGATCAGTAAATAAGCTAGGAGCAGGAGCTGGGGTATGGATACACAATATTCAAAATGACCATGCTCTAGGTCATGCATATAGGCTCAACTTCAGATGTACAAATAACATGGCTGAATATGAAGCCCTTTTACTAGGTCTCAAACTGATCAAGAGTCTAGGAGTGACCAAGGTCTCCATATTGGGGGATTCAGACCTAATTATCCAACAAATAAAGGGAAATTTTGTCACAAATGATCCCAGGTTGAGGTCTTATAGGTTAGCAGTGACAGATTTGCTCAACAACTTCCTAGAATATCAACTCACCAAAATACCTAGGAACCACAACTTGCATGCTCACAGTTTGGCAACCTTTGCAAGCACCTATAAACTTCCTTTTGGGCCTAACCACCAGTTCGCTGTTGAGATTAAACACAGGCCTTCTGTCCCAGACAATGTAAATAATTGGCAAGTATTTGAGAATGATACTTAGATAAACAATTTTTTGACCATGAAGGAGGAATTCTCAAACTTAAACGTTGACACAAGCATTAGGGATGATCAAAACCAAAAAGATGAACTAAAAACAAGTATATCAGCTGAAACAACAGATATGATATTACATCCTACAACCTTTGACCCTGCCAATTTACAGAAGCTAAAAATAACAGATCTTGAGGAAATTAATGAGGAAGAAACTGAAGTAATTCAATTAAAAGATAATTTCTTGCCTACAGGTCTTGCCCCTTTAGAAGACATTTTTGATTCAATTGATCTCTCTAAGAAACCAAAGATGCAACCCATCAATGCAGAAATAGAAGAGTGCAACATTGGGACCATTGGAAATCCCAAAATGATCAAGCTTTCTAGAACCTTACCTCCTGATAAGAAATCAGAATATATCAAATTGTTCAAAGAGTTTCAGGATGTGTTTGCCTGGAGCTATGAGGACCTTAAATCCTATGATACTACAGTTATCCAGCACACAATACCCCTGAAAGAAAACCAAAAACCCTTTAAACAGAAACTAAGAAGAGTGAATCCAGTGCTTCTTCCCATAATAGAAAAGGAAGTAGAATGAATGTATGAAGTAGGGATTATTGCTCCCATAAGGTTTTCTGAATGGATTTCTAACCTTGTACCTACAAGAAAGAAAACTGGGGAGATAAGACTTTGTGTGGATCTGAGAAATTTAAACAAAGTCTCTCTCAAAGACCATTACCCCTTGTCAAAAATGGATCACATCCTACAAAGGGTAGTGGGAGCTTCAAGGATCTCATTACTGGATGGCTTCTCAAGATTCAATCAAATACTAGTTCACCAGATGACCAAGATAAAACAGCTTTCACCACACCTTGGGGAACTTTCAAATATGTCAAAATGCCTTTTGGACTCAAGAATGCTGGAGCCACATTTCAAAGGGCAATGCACATAGCCTTTGCCAAAGAAATCCATGATTTCTTAGTCATATACCTTGATGATCTAACAGCCTTCTCAAAATCAGACCAGGAAAATTTAAAACACCTTAGACAAGTGTTCTTAATCTGCAGAAAGTATGGTATTTCTTTGAACCCAAAGAAATCACTATTTGGCCTGGAAGAAGGCAAACTCCTAGGTCATATAATTTCAAAGGATGGCATAAGAATTGACCCTGATAGGATTCAAGCTATTCTGCAAGTCCCCCATCCAAGAAACATAAAAGAAATACAAGCCTTTTTAGGAAAGATTAATTTCCTAAGAAGATTTATTCCTAACTTGGCTGAGCTGATAAGATTGTTGAACAACATGCTCAAGAAAGATGCCAAGGTAAAATGGACAATTGAGGCCAAACAAGTTTTTGAAGAAATCAAGATAGCCCTGACAAAAACACCTGTGCTTACAAGCCCTAGTTTTGATAGAGATTTTATAATCTTCTCCTTTGCCTCTTAAAATACAATTGCTGCGGTCTTACTGCAAAAGGATGACTTGGGATGTGAAAAACCTATTGCCTTTTTCAGTAGAGCCCTTAGAGATGCCCAACTCAAGTACAAAATCATGGAAAAGCAAGCATATGCCCTGGTAAAAGCCATAAAGGATTTCATAGTTTATATCCTATACTCCCACATAGTTGCATATGTGCCCAATGCAGTAGTCAAGGACATTTTAACTCAAGAGGGAATGAAAGGCAAGAGGGGCAAATGGATTGCCAACATTCTGGAATATGATATAGAAATCAAACCAACAAAACTTATAAAAGGACAAGGGCTGGCTAAACTAATGACTGAGACTAATTTCCAAGCCCTTGACATCAATGAACTAGATAACGAACAGGAGATGGCGACTCCACAGATCAATCAAGCCTTTTTACAATCACCTTGGTATGCAGACATATGCTTTGTATTATTAAACCTGCAAGCTCCTCCAGGGTTATCCAGAACCAAGAACAGATTTCTAAAATTGAAAGCTGCAAAATTTTGTATCATAGACAATGTTTTATTTTGGAAAAATCATGAAGGTTTCCTGCTTAACTACCTAACTTCAGATGAAGCTGATAAGGTCCTTAGAGAATTTCATGCAGGAGAGTGTGGAGGGAACTTATATTGGAAATCCACAGCTGATAAAATCCTGTCGGTTGGATTTTATTGGCCCTCCCTGTTTACTGATTCAAAAAAGTTTGTCATGTCATGTCATAAATGTCATATCTTTGAAGGAAAGAAAAAATTGCTTCCCTTACCCCTCAGGCCCATTTCAACTGAAAAACCATTTCAACAATGGGGCTTGGACTTCATTGGGGAAATTCACCCTTCATCCTCAGGCCAACATAGATGGATCCTGACAGCTACTAATTACTTCACCAAATGGATAGAGGCCATACCTTGTAGACAAGCAAATGATTCAATTATCATACAA